>CM069858.1:155694117-156004117 GCA_036172795.1 Pelodytes ibericus
GTTGTTTAACATTTATTTTGTCAGATCCAATACATAAACATAGTTGAAGATTCCTGGTGCTAACAAGGTGATACTTGATGCCAAATTTAAAGGGACACTCCCACCAACAAAGGAAAAGGTTTTTGTTTTTTAATTTTGCATTGTTTATTTCAGATATGTCTTTTGTTATGAAAGTTTATTTTATGAAATATTTTACTTAACAAGTGTGACTGGACACCCCCATTTTGTGAAATATAGTGTTTGTGGGTGCAGCCCCACATTGACTTTACAGCGCTAGTATCTCACTTTGGGGCTGGGGACACAGAATGCTCTATAAATCTGAATTCTGACCGGGAGGGTGATGTAACTATTACACTACAAGGGGGCAGAGTTATGATCCTTTTTGATCAGGTCAATCTACTCTCTTTGTGTTGGAATGAAGGTAAAAAAAAAGTTGTACACATCCACCTAGTCCTGCCCGCTAGTGATACACAGGAGCCAGTACGAGAGCAGGGATGTATCTTATAACATCATAATGCAGGCTCTAGCCGCAGTTGTAAAGTGAGATTTGTTGGAAGATTTTGGAGAATGTTGCATCATGGGTAAACTTCTCAAAATGGACGTTGGAGATAAAAACTTAATTTTATTTTTACTTTTATATGCAACTAATTCAAAAATAGGGATAAAATGTGGCATATGTCTTTTGTGTTTGTTCTAAATGCACAATTAATCTAGGTACATCTAATGTCAGTGGTAGTGTCCCTTTAAACTCCACAAGTAGACATAAATAGACACACACACTTGCATTTAGCTAAGTTTATTAAATCAAACCTCTCCTCACAGGAGAGGTTGCCGGGATCTTGGGAAAAAGAAAAAAGTTCTCTGGATGCATGGACACCTGCCAAGAGCTGCTATTAAGACTATACAGTTAATATTTGATTTATTGATGATGTTTCTTACCCACATTAGTAAGAACAGGTACCTGACTACTTGCTATAAGACAAATTTGTTAGAGCAGTTTCACAGAAGCAAAGAAAAAAAAAATCACGTCTGTAAAGAAGGAAATAAATATTTGTGAACAGCAGTTTAAACTTTTTAAAATTGACACTTAAATATATTTGCATTGTGCTGAAAGTGACTTCAAAACAAGAAAAAAAAAAAAAACACTTTTAATGAAATAGACGAACAAAACTGTGGCAAGTATTTAACTCTATGTTAGTCTCAAAGCATTGTGATCCTATCACTAATAAAGAATGTTATTTGATTCAGCACTTTATCTTTATACAGCAGCCAGTCTTTCCTAAATAAGGAATGTTTTGATACATTATTTTTCTTATTTTTTTTCCCCTCTTCTATTTCTTTGTACATTAAAAACCTAAAATACTTGATTGATTAAATTAACGACGCCACGGTTAGTAATGGATAAAATGATATGTTCATTTAGCCTGGTACTATGTAAAAACACACGCTGCGCACACACTCACAATTCTACCAACTAGAGCAGCTAGATCTTGCCTGCAAGTTTAAGGGTTCACAAAGCCCATAATATGTGCAAAGAAATGCAATACAAGAATCCATGCAAAAATACATATAGTAAACCAAACGGTAAAAATAAAAAATGGGTCGGAAAAAAAAAATGGAAGAAAAAAAACAAACAAAAAAAACAAATTCATTATAAATATAATTTACCCTTCCCTGCTACAAGTAACTTGACAGCAGCAAAGGACCTAAATATGATCTGTATACAAATGGTAGTCTAAAGCATTAGCTGTATACTGAGGCAAAATCAGATTTTAATGCTTTTATATCTGTGCAGTTAAGTCATGCCATCTTTGGTTGGCTGCAGTACCGAGAGGGATGAGGGGCATAATGCTGTTTTGAGAAATGTCAACTTTCAGTAGGTAGTTGAGCTTCAATGTCCACTCTACAAATGGGGCACTTCTTATTTGTGATCAGCCACTGGTCCACGCATACTTGGTGGAAGAGATGCATACATGGGAGGCGTCTGAAAGAAAGAGATAATGGGTTAACCACAAGTACATTCAGTCTTGCGTATACTACAAGATGTACACTACTGCCTTGGTCTATTCAGCAACAAAACTACCATATCATTTAGCACATCACCAGATTCCATGTATTTATCAGATATTACAACCATTTCCTTTATAATTTGACACCATCCTCTACAGAGATTACTATTTTTTCTAGTAATACTACTTTCACTTGCTAAGCTGTAAATACATTGATACATTGTGCATCAGTAACCTCACACACATCATATGTTCAATTATCTTTATTAAACATTTTTAAGTACAGGTTATCGGTGTATCATGCTGACTGTATGCCCTGACCATAAAAGCAACAGCAATACATACAAAATCTTAAACTACAACAAAACCATGTGCATAAAGTGTATATGTACCTGACATCTTCACCTTCCTCTAGTATAGAAAGGCAAATAGTACATTTTTCTTCAGTGTCTTCCTCTGTGGCTTCATCCTCATCTTGCTTGCCATGCAGTTTCCTCTGTGAGAACCAATCAGTGGATACCTTATTAGTAGAGATGAAATTATTGGCAAACTGAGTAAAGATTTATTTTATGCGTACACATACAGCTGACAACTCATCTTCTTTCCTCTATCCCGCCTATGTTTCATACTCTCCAATTGTATATTTATTTATTCATAGTCATCTGCCTTAACATTGTGTTTTCACTGCTAAGGTTTTCTAGGTAAATATTCTGCAGCAGAGAAAATAATAGGGCTCTTCATATACTAATTTAAAGGAACGCGTCAAATATTAAACTAATTTGTATGCATCTGGTATTGTTTAACCTGTACATTGTACAGGGGTTTTGCACATAAATGCATGCAGGAAAACCTTAGGCCCGGAACAGTTTTGTGATGCACCATCCTTGGCTCCAAGGAGAAAGTGGGTACAAAAGCAGGGGGAAGCCTGCAAAAGTAAGTCTTGAAGTTAGAGGTTAAAAAAAAAACAATAAAAACAACCCCAAAATAAATAGAAGTGTTGGCTTTAGTATACATTTATTTGTCCTGTTTATTTTTAGACTGGAGTGATCCTTCAATAAATATGTGAAATAATTACAGCGATACTGAATACACATCATAGTAAGAAGAAAAAATAAGAAAAACACAACTTGATTGCCTAAAAGCAATTCCTTCAGGCACTATCCTTTTCCATTCAACACATAGAATCTACACTCAGGTAACTGTAAGTGTGACATCTATTTGCCAATTAAACTTTTACAACAAAAATGGTAATAGCAGGTGAGAATTTGTGCTGCAGTGTTACATACACAGTCCTTAAATTGCTGCTTTTCATTAAATAAAAGATAATGTGCTTTATTTATTGGCACTAAGTGTGCCAATAAATCATTAGCAGCTTTAAAAACAGATCTTTACTATATTAAAAATAAAATGATGATTTTACTGTAGTGCAGGATAGAAAAACATATATCTTAGCATATTTTCTAAAAGTAATTCTTTGTTTTAAATACAGATTTATGGCCAACATCCTCTCTTGGGTACATATTATGTAAGGTATTCAGATCAGCTTGCCGGGAGCAGCCATTTTCCTTTGGTATCAGTGGCTGAAGTAACTTGAATGTAATTAATACATGTTAAGAAAATAAACATGTTTTACATACCTCCTACAAGAAATGCAAGCAATAATCTTCCCTTTTACCTCATTTGAAAAGGATATTATTTCACAACATCTGCTTAAAAAAGGACTAAACCCTAACAGGAGAGGAGCATCTCCTCCCAGCTGTAGGTGTGGCTGGTGTTCTGCCATTTGAGACACCAATCAGTGCAGATAAGTGAAGAAGCAGCAGGTCATGACATCCTGGAGGTCCTATTTTAGACTTCCGATGAAATAGCAATAGGTATTGAACAGTGCTCTTTAACAGTTGTATCTACTTAAATAACATGTGGCCTACAAAGGTTCAAACACTACTAAAAAAGATAAATATAGGACTCTCACCTTTTTATATTTATGTGGGTATGTGCATCTTTCTATTGTTCCCTGTGAGGCACCACGATTCACATTTCCAAGTCGCTCTTCAAGATGAATTAACTCCTGTGAATAATGAAGGGTTTAAGAGACCAAATACGTAGTACAGTCTATGGATTGGCAATTCTAACACAACACAGCTGTAGGTTACATTTAGTCTATACATATACTACAAGAAAAAGAATGTAAACAAAATAAAATACATGAATAAGATGTTTATAGCTTCAAAACTAAGCATGTTCCCCAAAAGCTAATGTAAAACAGAACTAGCAGTAAGTAAGACAAGAGAAGACTAGCAAGTTTATGGATTTGAACATTTTGTTGTGTCCTACAAAGTGTTTTAAGGTGTGTAAGCAGTAGCTGAATAGTCGCTTTACACCTTTTTATGACAGACTGCCCAAGCAGTAGATGATAATGACGTCAAAACACTCCGGGCTGCCCATAAATTAATTTGAGGAATTGTGCAGTTAACAAATAGGCATATTAAGTATACAGAGTATCACACAAACTACTGTTATTAATGCTTTTTAATATTCCTTAAACAGTTTTATACAGATCATACTTAAGAAAAATGATTTAAATGTGCTTTGATCATTGCGGATCCAAAGATGCATTATGAATTAATTAGTTGAGTGTCATCGGCCAATGATGTAGTATGCCAAAGGTCAGAAACTCACGCTTTTGGTTCATTTTTTGATGGATGTACTTCCATGGCACATAAAACTGGGTTTTGTTTATGGAATGCCAAATCATTAACACTCTGCATCTGATTAGGATTTATTTTGTTATATATGCAACGCAAGTATTACAAACCAACACCTCAACCTGCTAAGCCAATGGTATGTTCATTTTATTTGATGAACTAACCTGGCCATTTAAAGAAAATACAAATTGGAACTGGACAAGGTCCGCTACTACCTACACTGTTTAAAGGTTCCTCTTAAAAATACTTTGCCCAAAGACATGACAGCGGAAATCTTATATTCTGTTACAAACCTCAAAATTGCCCCTGAAAGGAACTCTGAATGACCTTCCATCCAATCCAGATGAAATGTAGCGGATGTGAGGGTAGCCCGCCATGTCTGGAACCTATTCAAATAGCAGATGTAAGTTAAACTTTATCACAACTGCTTGGTGATAATCTAACAAACCTCTTAGATGCCAGAGAGATGTAAAACAAAGGGCAACTCTTGTGCCAGTTCTGCTGGCAAAAAGGTTGTACTCATAATTCTTTGATAAGAATGAAATAAAAACCTCTGATTTGAGGCATCATTGTAATTACATAATCAAACCTTGAGGTTTTCATGCTAATTTAGAGCTGCCAAATCAAGATTGAATATTCAATTTTACTTAGCACAAGTACAGGTAAGACAGTGCTATCCAACATTTTGGAACTATGGAATAGAATGAGAGGTTTCTCTGTAGCACATTATTGTCTACAGTAATGGGTCAACACCTTTTGCAGCACCAAACAGGACAGGCCCATTATGGCATAATACCATTAAGATGGAGGTCTAGCGATACAGGGCTTGGGTTTTTACTCTGTTCATAGCCTTAATAACACTACCTTAAAAGCACTAGGATTTCAATACTAGCAAGGCAAAGTATATAAACATGCCAAATCAAAACAAAAAAGATGCAAAAAAAACAATGGAGCATCAAGATACTGTTTTAAATTGGTTGTCGATCCCTCTGAATGTTCTAAAATTAGAATTGTATATAGTGATGAATACAAATACCAAAAAACTAAAAATGATATTATATTTTGAGAACCATAACGTGTGTGTAACTTAAGAACAGGAAAGTATCTTCCATACGCAACGGTTTATACATCTTTTGGCATCAACTTAAAAAGTAGCTCATACCATATAATTTAATAGAATACTAGGAGTTTATTAATTTCATGTTTCATTGCACAAATATTTTTTCTATGTTTGTAAATATTGATTTTACCTTTCTAAAATAAACTTGGCATAAAAAGGAGCAGATGGACATTGTTGTCAAAGTACTCCCACAAAGTACTAAGAAAGCAAAGAAGCTCTTTTCAATTGGCACTTTGAATTTCTTTTTCTTACAGGTGTTTGCTTCATGTCTGTATGGCAAGACCAGGCATTTCCCTGGTTCTGCAGAGCTCGAGTAATTCTGCCATGCAAAACGTTTGTGGTATCATTTTATACATACCGTATTTGCTCGAATATAAGACGACCCTGATTATAAGATTACCCCCCAAACTATGGATATTACTTTAGGAAAAAAAAATAAAAGCCCGAAAATAAGACTACCCTATAGGGAAAAAGTTTAACTTGTATATATTCACATGTAAATTGCTTTTTCATATTTATTTTAAAAAAATGCATTTCTTGTTTTTATTTACCTTTTATGCCAAATACCATTTGTGCCAATGCTGCCCCTACCCCCCAGACTTAACCAATGCTCCCCCCAACAGTGTCCGTCTCTCCCCCCTCCCTCCCCCCATGCTGTCTGTCTCTCTCCGCCACCCTCCTCCCAATGTTGTCTGTCTCTCCACCCCACCCTCCTCCCAATGTTGTCTGTCTCTCCCCCCTCCCTCCCCCCATGCTGTCTGTCTCTCTCCCCCCTCCCTCCCCCCATGCTGTCTGTCTCTCTCCCCCACCCTCCTCCCAATGTTGTCTGTCTCTCCCCCCTCCCTCCCCCCATGCTGTCTGTCTCTCCACCCCTCCCTCCCCCCAGTGTTGTCTGTCTCTCTCCCCCACCCTCCACCCAAGTTGTCTGTCTCTCCACCCCTCCCTCCCCCCAGTGTTGTCTGTCTCTCTCCCCCACCCTCCTCCCAATGTTGTCTGTCACTCTCCCCCACCATCCCCCCCAATGTTGTCTGTCTCTCCCCTCCCTCGCCCCAACGTAGCCTCCCTGGTGGCTAATGGGGGCAGTTGGGGGTTGTCTGCACGATACGTCCGTCAGCCGGTCCGTCATAATAGACAGAAGTGTCGGGCACTATCATGCAGACATCCCCCAGCTGCCCAAATGTCCCTGGTGGCTAGTGGGGGCAGCCAGAGGATGTCTGCACCATACGAGCAGACACTGCTGCCCGGACCCGGCTTCATCATAGAAGTGCCGGGCGGCAGCGGAGGTAATCTGCGCGCTATGTGCAGACATCCACTGGCTGTTAGTGAGGGGGATCCAGGTCCCCTGCAGCTCTGCGGGGGACCTGGATCCCAGGCTTATAATCTGACCTCGAATTGAGGTCAGATTATAAAACGACCTTGAATATAAGACCTCTGAAAAAAACCTTGTCTTATATTCGAGCAAATACGGTAACAACAATTATGGCAAACTGCTAGTAAATTTATAAAATAAATTACAGACTTGTAGCTTTACTTCAGTGTTGCAGGCAAAGAGTTATAAACTACAAATAAGGCTGTTGATATATGCCCACTTCCAAAATGGTGACGTCGGTATATAAATGGTTACCATGCACGCTTTGTGCAATGCCATGCTCATCTCCTCAACTCTACTTCTTATTGTAGTTTCTTTTTAGCTCACACTGGAAATGGTGTTTGTAGCATTTGTGATTAGATTGGTCACATGGGTTTAAAATTAATATCTAGTGTTGAAAACAACACAAAATGGACAACGGATACCCACAAGAACATACTGTGCTGTAATCACGGGGACAAATTAGTAAGAATTGCCCACCAATATTTATTTTTTTCCCGGACCAGATATATTTAAAATAGAGTTATTTATCCAAGTTTGTTGAGCAAGGCTTTAAGTGTATTACACAAAAGATAAAATATACTGGAAACAAAAAAGTATTAGAAACAAAAAAAAAAGGTCCTGAGTTTTGTCCAGAGCCATTTTAAAATGTGTAATAGTGCGATAACTTGGATATGCAATACTGGTGAGAAGACTTTCTTTTCGTCTGTAAATTAGGATAATATTAATTGGTTATAAAGCATAGAGGATTTATACATCTTTGGCCTACACTCAATGGCTCTTTAAACCTTGAAGCATGCCAAAACAACAATAAAAAGGCTTTGGAATCAGATGCAGAGTGTCAACACCTTATAGAATTGAAGTGGATTGCGGATGTAATATCGTTTGCAATTGTGGCTACTCGCTCTGTACACAGGTAGCATTTAGGAGGTTTATCGTCAATACATTTTTTTTTGAAGGAAAAAAAAAAAAGATGTCAACTTCATTCATCACACTTGTGAATTTTGAAACAAATGATTTAAGAATAGTTTCCATTTCTACATCATTATTACATACATGCACTCAATATAAAATCTAAAGAGGTATACATTCAGCAGCAACAAGGTGCAACATCAACATCATTTGAATAAAATAATCTGTCTGACTATTTTTATCACAAGTGCAGGTTGTAGAAATCAGAGATGCTCTGACTGAACTGAATTTATCGATAGATCGCCATAAGACTGGTTAATTTACTTCAGAGAGCATTCCTCAGTACGTCTGTGTTTATTTAACACAGAACTGTGATCTGTGCTTAGTAATTAGGATATTTTGTTTTAGTCTCATTTATGCCTGAAGAAAAGACCTAGCAACTTGGACTTGAAAGCTTGCAATCAAACTCTCAGCCAATAAATAGTATAATTTAGCACTGCTCGTCTCCTTTACTTTTATCATGTTTCTAGATGTTTAATTTTTTATGATTCTATGCTGTGTCTGTCTAGAACAGTACCACACTAGACGCATAACATAACACAGATTACACATTAATGCAGACTAAGGTGCACTAAAAGTGGATCAACAGTACAGTTAAATTCCACACCAATTATGTGTTGCGATAAAAATGTCCTACAATATAGATACTTGTCTGTGTTAGTAAACCTTTCAGTGCCAAGTATTGCAAAGCCAACATCTCTGGCCCTGATGTGTTGACACTAATATAAGTTTGGGCATTCTGAAAACAAACGATCAGCGTTACTTTTGTCCCTATAGGTCACACATCAGTTTTCACAGTGAATAGACATCTTACCATTAATGGAAGGGCCCCGATTTGCAAGTGGTGAAGCCTGGGAGGTGGGTGATAGTGAGCTAGGTGGGGATGCAAGTGAGCAGTTTGATAGGTGGCTGCAGTGACTCCAGCTTCAATTGCTATTTCCCTGAAAGATTGCAACAAAAGAATTGCCTTTAGGTTAAGCACATTTAGCCCCCAAAGCAGGATGCAGTTAGTTCTCGGATATTCCACAGAGACTGTCATTTCTCTCCTACACTGAACACCTTTGCACTTGAATTCATTAATTATGGTTATTATTATTCTAAACTATTTGACCAAATAGATGATAAATGTGTTTAAAATGCTGGTGAGCATGGTTGACAGCCATAATTCAACCTGTCCCAAAAGCATCTGTAGAACTAACTAGCAAACCCTAATAAAGATAAAAATATAACAATGGTATATTTGGTATTCACGTTACAAAAACACTTGAATACAAAAGACGGCACATCATAGTTTGATTACGAATTATTCTGCATATAATGTTAAAGCGTTGTACATTGTACGTTTGATATCTTCCAGTATTTATAGATGTAATATTTTGATTCCCTAATTAATATGCACTTGTACGTTTTATAGCTGTGACACTGGGCGCAGTTCAGGACTACTGAAATCAATTTTTCCTTAATATTCAGCAATATTGCGTGCCTTTCCAGTCTTTTAGGGTTCCAGAATATCAACACATGTAGTATTTAATCTGCAGTACATACCAAGCAGATCGCTCAGGAGCCTGGCGGGGATGAGAGGACATTGTTTGAGGCACGTGAATATGGTGTCCGTGTCCATAATTGGGGTGCATTCTGTGTGGGTGTGGTGGTGGGCGCTCATGGGCACGTCTGTAAAGAGAAATAGCAATCTTTCATTGTCCAAAATACCAACAGTTAGTTTATCGATTACATATGACATACAGATGATGATTCTGTGAGAACAATTGTTAAAATGACTATAATCTAAACATTGCTTATGCTTTGAATGTAGAGAATAAAAAATGAATGCAAAGGATGTATATATGGTGCTAACAGAATTGCATGCAAAGTGCCTAAATTAGGGGGAAAAATATGTTGTAAATGTGTATCTTGCTTATGACAAAATTCCCACAAATATCATGATTGAGATAATAGGCAATTAACCAAGCTACTTGGTTAATGAAAAAGGTTTAGATTTTTTTTATTTTTCCGCTATAGGACTGCTGGACCCTTCCTAGCTTCACTTTTAAAGACATAGCACCCTAGGACCTAACTACATGGACACAATTAGCACAGGTTAATGATAACTTTTCTACTGAAGTGTGTGTTCTTATAATAAAACCTACCAATGGACATTTTATTAAATTGTGAGAAGATATAAAATCTATGTGTACTTTGTTAGTCCATGAACATCAGGCACATCCAGCATGCCATCATTTCCTACAAAACTGCCTTTTACTTAGCAGATTGCAAAAAATATACTCTCAAATAAAAAAAATTAGTCAACTTTTCATAACATTACATACGTTGGATGCTGCAACAAACGCCGCCTGTGGACTTCCATCCTCTGGATAACCTCATGTGGTTGCAGCCTCTGTGTTGCAGGGGCTGTCGCCGATATATGGTGGGACAAGGATTGGTGAGATGTTGTGAGATGCTGGGGTAGAGGTGCTGCTGCGCTTGTCAGGTGATGGGAAGGAGGCAGTGGAGGGACAGGATGAGTAGTAGTAAGACTAGGTAGAGATGAGTGGAAAGGATGCACCGACTGGGCAAGGACATAGTCCATCTGTGGAGGAGGTGGAGGCTGGGGTGGTGGGTTGGTATGTGAGTGAGGGCAAGCAGGAGCTTGGTGATGCAAAGGTCTTGTAAGGGAAGCATCTGAAATGAAACACAAAATTATTAAAATAATTTATATTATGCACAATTAAAAGGAAAAACAAACAAAAAAACCCTACTGTAAAAATATTTTTGGCATTATGCACCAGATCAACAAACCTTGTGTGAAGGTTTGGATACTGGCACATATATATGGGTAATGAATATTATAGCTATAGGCACTAAACATATATATTTATGAATATTACAGTCTGCTTAGTGTTATTTGCCTACACCACTAAAATATCAGTAATGCATCTATCGGAAATTATGTTTAGAGACACTTATTATAGTTGGTTTAAAAAACAACAGAGCTAACTAGTCTATTAGAAATGCACTCAGTTCTGAAAATACTTACATGGGGTATGCATATAATGTCGACAAGAGGAAAGTGAGGTCTGCGGAGGTGGCTGAGGCTGGGCTACTATAGTGGATCCATATCCATCAATTGTCATGGGTTGGGCAGTACTGGAAGAGGACTGGTGTCCATAAACTGTAGATCGTGAAGAAGAGCCCGGACAGCAGGGGTCAAAAGCAGAGGTGCTATGAAAACTAACACTTCCATGACTTCTTATGCCACTGTTGCTCAGATCTACTGGTAAGGCTTGCTGGAATACAAAGAGGGTCACAATATGTTGATTATCATATAGCTTTTCATCTATGCAACCAAATACAATGTGTACGAATTGTTCAAAATGAGCATTTCTACAAGAAGGGTAATAAACAAATGAAAAAAAAGAAGCTATGGACAAGAGTTGTCTGCTTGGTCAGGTTAATGTAATGACAGACCATCAAACCAAAACATTGATGGCATGGCTGATCTAGCAACCTGAGAAGCCCTGCATGTGTGCGGTACATTAATGTTTTAAAATATGGCTTTGAAGTGGCGCTTGTCTATTTGCTTGCATGCTCAGACATGTAAAAAATAGGGCATGATCAATGCTCCACTGAAAGACAAATTTAAAAAATGCTTTTAGTGAACCTTCAACAGGATTTGGATGTGTAGATCATTTGATTGTGACAGTTTGAAAATATACTAAACAAAACAGGTTATTGTAAATAGAACAACAAAAAAGAAAAATCAATTGCCTGCATTATCCCAGCAGGAATGCACTTCTTAAAATACTCCATCTTTGTTTCATACGTAGAGAAGCATTGCATTGTGTCTTACCGGATCGTGATAGGTTGAGCCAGTACTGCCAGTAGCTCCACAAGGTGGTGGCACAGGGGCAGTCCTCTCCACGGGACAGTGGGTGTCCGTAAAGGTAGGAGACAGAGGAACAGCTGGGTATGAGCTGTGGTGGTGGTGGTGGTGATGATGATGCGGTGGAAAGTGGGGATTGTGTGACTGGGAACAGTTTGCATGGGGATGTCCCATTCCATGATGGTTTTGAGAGGATCCTCCACAAGGTGAGTGTTGGGGACAGCAGGATGGCAAGCGTGGCATAGCTGGAGGGCCACCATCAGCAGAGCCTGCAGTAGTCCTTCTGTTGTCATCTACAAAACACATTGGAGATATTGTAAAATGGGAACTTATTATAAGACTATTGGGGGGGGGGGGGGGGGGGGGGGGGGGGGCTTTATGTGGCCATCCCTTAATCATGTCACACAAGCATTTCAAGCATATGGAAGCAGATAATCAGGACTTCTGAATTAGTGAACCTGGCCGAACGAACCACAGCAGTAATATTGCACTTGTACCTTTTGAAACATTAGTCAATCACTTGTTAGATTCTAGCTTTTTGAAGATACCCCTGCTCTACTGTTAGTTTACACATAAAATAGTAAGCTTGTGTATATCAAAGCAGAAATTTGTGTGCTCACCAGATGACAAGGACTACATAAGTGATGTAGTCCGGTATAAAAATATTGCTTTATTCGAAAAATAGTAAAAACTGATTACCAACGTGAGGAGGCAGCGGTCTCACGCGTTTCACCATAAAACAAGGCTTAATCGTAGGCAATTGCAGCATTAAAAAAAAACAGCTATTTAAAGCATTGAGAATCAATCTAGGTGGCGTTATATACACTCCCGCCCACAGGTGATCAAACATTAACAAAACAATGATTAGCAGCTGCTGGTGTTTTGTATAACACATATCTGAAATGATCTGTGCAATATTAGTAAAGCAGCACACACTTAGTAATTATAGTTACAGAACAAATAGTATAGAACATTATAATCAGTAAACATTACTCTTAACACACAATTCTTTATGTATCTTTTCAAATATATTTGTATATTTTTGTCAGTCTGACAGAATTGTATCAGAAGCTTGAAGTTTAACTCCCATTCTCTGTTAATACCCAAAGGAGCCTAAGTCCCCATCCTTAACCCCCAACCCCTCCCCCCCCCCAACCTCTCTTGTAGTAAGTATTGATTCAATATCTCCTCCTCTAATACCTAACTTGCATGTCTCAATAGTGCCCAGAAAAAAACATTAACGCGCTGCCATTACAGCTTTGAAAGTGGCGGTTTATTACAATTACAATCTGAGACATGCTCTCTAATCCTCTCCCTCAGCTTTCTGCTAGTCTGCCCAATAGATATTGGACCTTGAACTGGTTACATGTTATTAAATAAATCACTCTCCTGCTGTTGCAGTTTAGATGGCTTCTAACCTCAAAATCACAGCTTTTTCCACTTGAGTGAAAGTGGCATACATGTGGCATACAGCATAGTGCCCAATTATAATATGTTCATATGTAAACTGGTATACAAATACATTTCTTCCATAGTTATACTGTGTAGTACTGAACCGTAATAAACTCTTACAGAACATCCTTGTGAGCAGAAATAACATTGTAGGTGATAGTGATTATTGTAAAGTTTTGTTTAAGGGGACATTATTTAAATGAATAATGTAATTTAATAAAATATAGCTTTATATTTTGCTAACCGTTGTCCTTTAAATACTAAAGAGGGAGGAGTGTATCTCTTATTTGGGAAAACTATTCTATGCCATTTGTTGGATTGCATTTTACCTGGTATAATCAATTTTTTTTTAGTACATGTTAGATAGAAATCCTTAAAAGTTCACTCTAACATTTTAAAACATGCTGCACTAAGCATGCTTCATTTTTAATTTATGGATTATGCATATACTCCGGGTAGGTTTGCCACCCAAGCACTATTTTACTGGCAGGCTGGTAAAAATTTGGCTTGCCACCAATGTTAAGTCTATGGAGCCAATAAGGCAGGTATTTTTCTGAAGACTAGGTGGCCACCCTACCGGTTATCCAAAATACTTCTAGTCCAAAGCATTTTGGATAAAGTATACTCAGCCTGTTTGTGTGGGAGTGTGTACCTCATATTCTTTAAATCACCCCGTGAGGTAGCGATCTATACCATTATAGACCCCCTGCCATATCACACAGCTGGAAGCAGAAATAGTGGGCTAAAAGAATCTTTAGGGTTTCTCCAAACATAAACCTGTCTGAGGAAATCAGACTCATCAGGTTGCAATATTTTTTCAGGTGCCCAGGATTTGTGCTCCTTAGACCAGTTTAAGTCTTTGCGAATTGGCATTAGATAAAGCAGATTTCAGCATGGCAAACCTGCTATTCCTTTATGTGCTAATTTGTGGGACCAAACCTTTGGATCATTTATCATCATGCCTCTCTATTCCTATTGATAAGCTTCGACTTCTAAACTTGTTTCTTTTAGCCGATGCAGTTTTTTCACGTTTGGCATATGCTATCCTGATTTAGCAGATAAATGCCTTTAACATATTAAACAATTATGCAGTTTTTGTAACCAAAGTACCTGCAATTCGGGTACTGAAATGTAACAGGCCTCTTTGCAAATGTTAGATGCCTCATTATCAAAGTGCTAATTTCCAGACCTCTCACAGCTGACAAATATGGACTGTGAATTGATAATCAACCTGATATGACACCTTTGCAGCTGCATTACTAATTGTAATTGTGTTGATTCCAAGTAACTCTCCTTCCCCTCATATATATACACAAGTTGTTACTTTATTGCTCCAAGCACTCTGCATTTTACATATATAACATATATAAGCTACAATCACATCCAAAAATTAAACGTGAAATATTAACGGCAAATGCGTGAAATGTGTTTTCACCATCATTGAAGGTGCTTATATTCTATTTCTATCAAGATTGCCAGGTTGTTATGGTTACTCAAGTTTATGTGCTTGTTACTGGAGTAAAGAAAGAAAAAAAACCAATATAATAAAATGAGTTTTGTTATTAAAACTGCACTTTTTTTTTTTTGATTCACCCTTTTGTTTGTGATCTAACTGAAGGAGATGGAGACCTGTAGGAATGTCACGGTGCATAGTGCTCTTATATCATGCAAAGTGAAGCTGTTTGATGCAACTGACACCATGACAGGATTGACTCTGAGCACAGCATCAAAAGATCTTGACTGTGTGACTTGCCTCACATCTGAAGCAAAGCTTTACAACTTAAATGCAAATTGAATTCAGCTCTCGATTACCTGCACTTGGTACCAGACATTTATTACATTAGTAATAAAATGACAGCTCCCTACCAATGTAGACAGCATAATATATATTCAATCCATTACAAATAATATGTACTAATGATTTTATTAAGTAAAAAGGTGCAATTCTATATATTTTTTTACCAATACTAACAGCGCAGTTCAATTTTACAACCCTTCCCGGTGAGAATTTCTCTTTTACAACACTTCCCTTACCAGCCTTTCTGCAATTAATAAAATCATTTGTGGGGAAAAAAGTGTTTTAGTAAATAAGTGAACCCCTGCATGTAGTTTAAATCACCATGCAATCTGGCCTAAATTGTCTACAAGTAAGCAAATGTAAATCACTTCTAAAAAAGTGTCTGATTTGCTTTAGTCTCCCAACAAGCAGCTCATTTGAATGCAAACATGCGCCAGCTGGAATGAATTGCTTGTAAAGCAGCATCCTACTGATGGTCAATTAGGAATGCTAATTAGGCTCCTATCTGTCCTCTTACCTTTTGTTAGCAGGGCTGCCAGTAATCACAAGGTGTGAGAAGAAGCACCTGCTGTTGTACCAATAAAGCCCTTTACATTCCAATGCTTTCTTACTCCTATAAAATGTAACTTGCAATATTATCAACCTATGGTTTTTATTAAATGACTGAAGAAAAATCCCTGCTACTCTATAAAAAGTCTATTTATAATTTACATTTAATAACTAATTTCCAAGTACATTCCCACCAGTGCCTCTGCTCATGGCCATCACCAGTCCTTTGCTTTCATTTCAATCTCTACCACACCTTATAAGCCTTTCCTCTGGTTCCCAGACATAAAATGGATTTACGTCACTTTAACAGGCTTTATATTGTGAATGCAGACATGATGTCTGTGATTTCATCACCTTGTGACAAACAGGAAACATCACATCCACATGTAAAAACACACATTTCTCTTCATCTACACATTATTTTTCATTCCTCTATAAAAACCCACTTTGTAAAGAAGCATCAACTCGCTGCATTCAAAAACGAATCTTTGAGAAAACAAAGAATAAGGAGCTGCCTTCGATGGAGCAGGGCTCCCTGGCAGCTGGGCGTGAACAACTCTTTCCGTCATTGATGTGTGCATGTGTCAATTGCACTGAGAACAGCCTACAGCAGTAGAGGAGATGTTTATCTTCTTCGTTCCAGCTGGAGGGGTGTTCGACATGTTCAACACTAGAGTTGAGCAGACACCTGGATGTTCGGGTGAACTTCGGAAAAAAGTTCGGCGTCAAACTTGACCCCGAACCCCATTGAAGTCAATGGGGATCCGAACTTTTGGCCACTAAAATGCCTCTCAAAAAGTCCTGGAAAGGGCTAGAGGGCTGCAAAATGAAGAAAAATGTGGGCGAGTGTCCCCATTCATACGAATAGGTCAATTGACCTATTCGTTTGAATGGGGACTCTATTTCGGTTTATAGAAATCCAATAGCCATGTAATGCTATTGGCTTTCTATAAACCGAACTAGAGTCCCCATTCATAAGAAATTCTATTTCGGTTTATAGAAAGCCATTAGCATTACATACAATGTAATCGCCGAACCCCAACACAGACATACAGTGAAATGTCCGTGTTCGGGGTCCAAAAACCGTAAAGTTCGGTACGAACCCGAACAGTGTGGTTCGGGTTCGCTCAACACTATTCAACACCAATCACTGCTGCCAGGTCGCGGTGATCGCTGAGACCTCCAAATAAAACTAAAATCATTTTTTTGAAAGGTGCTCCCCAAGACCACTGTTCACAAACCTTTTTAAATCAGATAGAAGTCATTTAGGAGGGTTTAATCCTGCTTAAAAAATACACTCCTATTTGCCATCTCAATCATCACTAAACATCTGGTCATAATTCTGATCTGTATATTTTCAGACTTTAGTCGCTAAGCAGAGCTTATTTTAGCAGGTAGGAATTTGTAGAATTGTTTATTACAAGAGGTTTGAAGATCAGTTACAGATATCACAATATTTGAGACATTTTCTATCCTGTTAAAAGATATAGTTAATCTGTACATAGCACAGATATTTTCTTAAGAAATTATTTTAATGCTTTTTAAGAAAGACAGAAAAACAAAATGCCTCTATTCAAACAAATCCTGGAGGGTTTACCTGCTGTTGTGATGCCATTTGTGGATATTGGATGTGTATCAGGCGCAATGGAGGTCAGGGTGCCAGAGGATCCTGAAACTGTGTCAGAGACCAGCTCTGAGGTAGATGTATTACTGCAAACTGTGCTAGCAGGTTGGGAGTCTACAACAACTGTGAGATCTGTGAATACACCAAATAAATTCTGATTAACTGGCGTTTGTGTTATTTAATGTCAACATCAAAAAAAAAAAAAATAAGAAAAAATAAAGAAACACCATTCATTCAAAGGGATATAGGATTTTTAGAAACCATCAAACCACTGCACAAACAGGGTTTATGTATAAAACATTCGAGCACACAAAAGTTTGGGGAAGTTAAAAAAAATAAACATTCAGCGTTTCTTATAAGTAAAGGCAACTGCACTTTTTTTTTTTTTTTAAATACATCCTGAATAGTGTGGTAATATACCCTGCAGCAAACTGCATCTGGTGGACAATCTCTGAGACGTATCAGTGATTTTTTTTACATGAGTTGCATGGCGGTCAGAGCAAAGCAGAAGTTAGGGACTGGCGCACATGGCGTAGGCTCCCAATGTTTGTCAGAAACCTGTGTTATACATTGGCACGTGCAGGGATAGCACCAATATTAGAGGTCCTCATTTTGTGCACCTCATACATACATTCCTTCATAGAGTAGTACATGAAATTTATAAAGAAATATAGGTCTAAGAGGAATTATAGTAGTAACAACTCTATGAAGTGTTGTACTATAGAACCACCACAAAACTAAAGGATGTACAAATAAGTCAAGGTTATTTCCAGGTGCCAGAGTTATATATCCCAGATCATACTATTCTGAACCTTTCCACAATAACAAGAGTGGCCATCAATTCCCCGTTAAGTTAGTAAGATCACCTATGTTCTGACATGTCTCATTCTTTATTTTCCCTGGGGATGTAGCAGGAAATGTTGAGGACATATAGACACTGTGCACAGACTTGTGAAAAGAGAACATTGCCAGAACATGTACAAATACAGACGCCTGCAGGACTGCGTTGTGATAATCAAAGTATGTCAGCAGCTAACAAAAAAAGTATATTGGGTTGTACCATTCAGTACATTGGCTCTGCTAGGATCAATATACATGTGCCAGGCATGGTGTACATTTCTACAAATTATAACTACTGGACACTATTTCTGGATGAAAGATTATAAATTTAACAAGTCCATTAATTCACACTTACCATCTTCATCTACAGTGAGGTCAACTACTTCAGTTGCGTTTTGCCTTAAAGGCTGAATTACTGTTGAAACCCTACTGCGACTTCTCTGCTCTTGTGGTCTTCCAGACTGAGTGTTCGAGCTTTGGACCCAGTGAGATCGAGAGTGTCCAAGCGTGGAGCGAGATCTGGAACAGAGGTGGGGTGCTGGTTAGCAGACCATGTATAGTGAAGAATCACTAAATAACTTGATATTACAATGCAAAGAGAAATTACAAAGCAATAATATTCAGTCCTCAACTGGCTAAAATGATTTATGATCGGCATATTAGTCCCCTGTTCACAGGAGCAATGAACTTCAATGTTTTAAGATACTAATTCTGATACCTGGGCCTGGCATATAAAAAGAACCTCTAAGTAGTGAGTTATAAGTGGTCTGTTTTACACTGGTTATCACTTTCATGACAATAGATGTACCGCGTCCATCACAAAAATCACTACAGTTATTCACAAAGGATGTACCTGGTACGTCTATTATAAACAGAATTAGCGTTTAACTAGGGTTAAGGTTAGAGCTAGAATTAAGAGTTAGAATGTCACTTTAGCTAATTTTGTGGTTCAATTGTTAGGAGAAAGCAATGCACCACTTACAGTTATTGTCCTATAACTTGCAAAAGAAAAAAAAAAAAACAGAAAAACATGTAAACATGGGGAATTTCTAAACGGACAAAAATATATTAGTAGGTTTCTTCATTAGATTGGACGTCTAAAAGATTTTTGAATGAAAAAAAAATCATATTTATTTATTTTTTAATATTTTTATTTCAGTTAGATTTTTTTTATAGTAAATTATATGATATCAATCAAAATAAAGCTATCTAAAGTACAGGCAAAAAAGACGAAAAAGTGATGTGCACTCCACTCCAGTGAGCGATCCAATAAAGTGCTTTATTTAAACAATGAACATGAGACCAAAAAGGAGGTACATGTACAGCAAAACTAACAAACAGAAAACCGCTCGCTCACTGGAGTGGAGTGCACATCACTTTTTCGTCTTTTTTGCCTGCACATTACACGCCTGGTCAGCGGGATGGAGCACCCACGTGGAGAGCATAGGTGAGCGGAGCCGATCATCATTTTTCGTCTTTTTGATACACTATCTAAAGTACACCCTTCTTTTTCCCAAAAAAATGTAAACTAAATGAGAAAGCGCAGAATTGCAGCTAAACACAAACACAACAGAAGTGTAAAAAAAAACAATCCAGTCACGAAGGGGTTAAACTGCATCCATTTTCTAATTTGAAATGTACAGTATACTAGTATAAAATATATTTGTACACACACACACACACACCATTATATATATATATAAAATGGTGTGTGTGTAAATATAAATGTATAGTACAAATAAGGTCTAGAAAAGTCATACAGAAACCATCAGTGAGTTAAAACTTCAAAAATATCATAAGCGGAGCAAATAAGGATCTCTGACAAATACAAAATGTATACACAAAAGCATCCATGGGTTTTTTTAACTTAAAAAGATTAAAGGCCCTCCACGATTACCTCCTTAATTTACGATGTGGCCCCAACCTTATGCTTCAAGCTAAATTGCATGTGACTCTCCACATATTAAACCAATGATATAAGACTTCTCGGTATGCACTGCTTCTATAAAACTGATGATATAAGACCTCCCCCTATGCACTGCTTCTATAAAACTGATAATATAAGACCTCCCCCTATGCACTGCTTCTATAAAACTGATGATATAAGACCTCCTCCTATGCACAGCTTCTATAAAACTGATGATATAAGACCTCCCCCTATGCACAGCTTCTATAAAACTGATGATATAAGACCTCCCCCTATGCACAGCTTCTATAAAACTGATGATATAAGACCTCCTTCTATGCACAGCTTCTATAAAACTGATGATATAAGACCTGCTCCTATGCACAGCTTCTATAAAACTGATGATTTAAGATCTCCTCCTATGCACAGCTTCTATAAAACTGATGATATAAGACCTCCTCCTATGCACAGCTTCTATAAAACTGATGATATAAGACCTCCTCCTATGCACAGCATCTATAAAACTGATTATATAAGACCTCCTCCTATGCACAGCTTCTATAAAACTGATGATATAAGACCTCCTCCTATGCACAGCTTCTATAAAACTGATGGTATAAGGCCTCCCCCTATGCACTGTTTCTATAGAACTGATGATATAAGCCCTCTCTGTATGCACTGCTTCTATAAACCTGACTAGCCTCTCTTTAGACTCTGTAAACTATAACACAAATGTGTTGCTGTGAGTGCTTTTACCTTTTTCTACCAATAATTATTAAGCATACGAAACAGAGGCAAATCCAGCTCATACCTGTTATATATATGTAAGCCTTGCAAGCAGCATACCTCAAAAACTCCTACCAACAGGAAGTATCAGCCACGTTGTGCTGCTGTGGTAGGAAAGGTAGGCAGGACAGACCAGGTAAGAGGTGGATTGGGAAGGCATTACATAGCTTGGAAAGGATGTTGTGAGACAGTCATCCAACATCAGTGCCTGATCTCACAAATACTCTGCTGGATGAATGGGCAAAAATACCCACAAAAGCACTCCGTCCCAGAAGAGTGGAAGCTGATATAACTGCAAAGGGGGACCAGCTACATTTGAATATTTCTGAATTTAGAATTCAATGTCATAAAAGTCCCTGTTGGTGTAATGGTCAGTTTTGTCCATATAGTTATATGTTCATTAAACAGTCTTGCCTCTGTATTTATCCATTAATTTAGCACAAGCTGAGCAACTAACGCTATACTTCCAGAATATACATTTGCTCTAGTGGAGGAGAGAATGGCATGGTTTTTTTTTAAAGATGCATGGCATTGTATTCTTTGACTGACTGTCATTAGCCACTAGCCTACTATTCAAATGCTGTGTGTTTCAGATTTTTCTTTCTTAAAATATACCCAATTTGACTTGTTCTCTCAGCAGAATCAACAATTTAGGTTTGCAAATAAGATAAGAAAAATATAATATTCCGATTTGTTCTGAAACATTTGCAGCAACAAATTCCTCCAGCCGTAATTGAGGCTTAAAGCCAATGAAACAAAATAGAAATATGCTGCTAAAGTTGTTAATCAAACCATTTAAAACATTGCAGTAATTGTTGTTTGGGCTATACAAACAGATTAAAGTGCTAGGGGTTAAATATGCTTTATGGTTAACCTATGTGGGATTCACATCGACAAAGGATTCTAGTAATACTGTTGCTGTCCAGGTCTATTTTTTGTAAACTGTTCCAATTATTACTTCTCATGTACCAATGTTTTAAATGTAATTGATGTATATCAAAGTTAGGAGGAGAATAGGAAAAAAGGAGCCGTGAGTATCAGCCATAAACACTGTGTAAACTTAAAGGACTACTCAATAAAGTGAGGATTGGAAGGAACGGTGATAGGAATTTCATAATTGTAGGCCACAGTAGTGAAGTTGTAAAAATTCTCCCGTTCAGCTGCATTGGCCTAAAAGGTTGATATTCCTGTCTCAATTCCCTGCAATTCTCTCTTTATTGAGTAGACCCTGTAATCTTTTATTTCACTGGGTTCGGTTATCCTGTGCTGTCAAAACACCTTCAGCTTTTGCTAAATGATGCGATATGGGGCCAAGGGTTGAACAGCTTTTTGCTTGTAATGCTATCCAAGAGAAAATATTATTCTAGGATTTTTTTTATCCAGAATACCATTCACTATTGTAGAGCTGATGGTGGGGGGGGGGGGGTTGAGTATCCTTGGAATAATCTTTTAACTATAAAGGTAACTACTACGGCCTAAGAACAAACCACAGCTGTGATATAAAAGGGTTAAATATTTTTCCCATTTGCTGTTAGAAAGAAACTGCACGGCAAGCACATTTCACAAACCCGTGGAACAGCCAAGAGCCTGTTTATACCATAACAAGTCCCAAATTGTATTTTGTCCTTCACACTGCAAACAAAAGCATTGTTTTAAGCTGGCTCTAACATGCAATGGCATTGTCTTGTTTTAAAAGCGGTTTGAATCTACATGTTTGGCTACCCAAATCTCTTTTGTGGCTCTGAGGGAATTTACATATCCATGCTGCAAAGCACAGAGGTAAACAAAACATGTGACAGCTAGCATAATGTATTCATTACATTGCCTTAGAAAATAAAACAATGCAGGACACAGTACTAAATATAAAATCCACGTTCTGAAAGAGTTTCTGTTTCAATTTAAAATGAGTTTGTGATTTAAAGAGGCAGTTCACCTTTTTTTTATAGGCAAGTACTGTACCATATAAAAGTAAAAAGAAACATAACCTTCTTCTGATTTCCTCATATGTAATGTCTTTTGCTAAAGAAACAGTGCTGATTTTCTCTCTTATTGAATTTTGAGGGCCCCTTTCAATGTGAAACAACAGGAGAACTGTATATATTTCTGTACAATATACAGAAAACAAGCTAGGTCCCTTTAAAACCAGAAACTCTAAAGTATTTATTCATGAAAGAGGGCATTTCAAACTTAAGGCCAAAGTAGCAGAGTTGGAAACATTCTCTAATTCAGTTGAACTGGAGTTTTTTTTTTTTTTTTGTTTGTTTTTTTAAACTAGGCTTCTTTGGACTTAAGTTACAAATTCCCTTGGCAATGCCTTCTTTCACAAGCAAAGTCTTACATTTCTGTCAAGGGCAAAATAGTCACAAACTACAACGGAATCCAATAGAATATAAACGCGGTCCATGGGGAGTCAAAAATATGTGAAGCTTTTTAGAAATCTGTACAGCATTTCAGAAACGCTAGCAGATCACTCCTCTGACTTCTTCCTTTTAAATCATGGGCTGAACATGTGACAAGAGAGGAACGCTGGGAGGTGCACACTCCTGCAAATATTTTGGAAGCTAGCATACACTTTGGCCAATACATTCTCTAGAACGGACAGGTTCTTACAGAACAAGTCTGTGTTGATAGCATGAAAGATTGTAAGGCAGGTTGTTTTGCTTATGTCATAAAAGGGGAGGAGCCAAGTTCTGCATTAATACAGAATACTCTGGTAAGGGAATACAAAACTCAGACAGATGATTTTATTTTTTTACACTCATGTGTCCTTTAAAGGCACGGTCATACAGAACATGACAAAGTCCTGTTTTAATATACTAATTAAGTGTCACCTATGGCAACTATAATTTAGGAGTTATATTAAAATTAAATTTGTGTTCCCTGCCTGTGGATCATCTCACCTGTACTGTGATTTGGGGTCTGGGATTATAGTTACACAGACTTATCTATAGAACTGCACTCAATACTCCAGAACAGCTCTGTTTATGTTCCCTGGTGTGAACCATAGACTTTTAAGAGCCATATGATATCAGTGATATGATCTATTAATATTTATGCTGTTCTTGGCTAAGGGGTTATATAAATCCTTCTGGGAAACAAATTAGCCATTTACATTTGATTTAGCAGCCTTATGGTAGGACAAATCTCAATACAGAATAATAGTTTTGCTTTGTTTATTATCCTATGTGCTGTCCCGAAAATCTGTAAGCATTGAAACAACACACCCGACATATAGTACCTGATGCTAAACACATTTTGAGAGGATGCTGTGATTAAATGTTCATCCAATGTTTTATGTCTGGAAAGAACTTTAAAAATGGTTTGCAGCAAAGGAAGCGAATACCAACCCTGTCTATCATTGCAATAATTAAAGGAGCAGTCAAACCCACACGTTACTTGCTGGTCAGTAGGTGGAACTGCCCCTTTAATTCATTGAAAACTTCATAGGTTCTACGCAATACAGAGAGAATCACAGGGAACTGATATCCAATGCAAGTGAATACGTTGCCTAAAGTTTGAAATTCCCTACCATGCTCTCTTTATTGTGTAGACCCACTAAAGTGTTACAGGCTGACACTGTACTGGATTGCTTTAAAATTCTATAACTTGTAATAAGAGGGGGAAAATAACAAGAAAAAAGAAATAAATTCAACCTGTATGTATCACCGACTGTCACAATCTCCACCTCGCTGTCAGTTGAGGTAACATTGATTTCTTCGTTGGATGGGACCTGGGGAGTGGAGGAATCATCAACGACCACAACATCCTCGTCGATGCTGCCTGTAAACAGAGCCATGGAATATCTCTTTAGAAAGTGGTATTGAATATACATCATAGGTACAGCTCAACATGTTAGCATGACATGGGGCATCTAGCAGCTATTTAGGAAGGAAGCAAAGACCTTAACAATCAGATACAATTTGTAGCTGTAACTGAAATAAGTTGTTAAAACACATAACACAGCCAATACATATATTGTTACAGTTACTTTCAAAATGTACAAAACCAGGGAGAAAACCTGTTAACCATTCGGGTGCTGTAGGCATGAGCAATGGATTGTAGTGTGAGGTGCTGCCCATCCACACAGCACTAAATAAATAAGTTAAATATAATAACATCCCTCCATCCTATCATCACTCCGATCTCAAATAGAAATGAGTGTATAATCTGCAGGCATGCAATACTTTCCAGAATCCCAAAACATGAGACCATACTTCTTTTACATGATTAAGCAGATCCCTGGTATCAGACATTTGACCAATATTTCCCTGCACTTTTTCTAAAAAAAAGTGTTATGTTAACATAATACAAAAAATAAACTTAAAAAGTTAATTGAATAGTTATAATATGAACCTTTATGTGCCAAAGTAATAAAGTAACCCACTACGTTGGCACTTCATGCATTGAAATTATAAAAAGGAATAAAAGGGTACATTATATATAAAAAGTGTAGACTAGCTGCAAGACAGCTCCCCAGCATACATACATACATACACACACACACACACACACACACACACACACACAATTTTTTTTTAAGTATACATTTTTAAATGGGGTATCCTAATTGAAACATGAGAAGGCTTTGGCAATAAATTGTTCAAACTACCTCAGCCACAGAGTGATTTCGCAATACTAATAACAAGTTCCGGCAGAACTTTGACAATGCTTTCCCCTTAGTGAGTATTCATAAGCACATCCATTTTCCTCAGTTGTGATCACAAACATACTGCAGGAATACTAAGTAAAGCACCTTGCATGCTATCTCTCCATAAAATGAACTTGCCGTGTTGTGGGCACAATTATTTGGAACAACAGCAGACATCAGAATTCCTGAAGGCTGGATTAAGAGTCTGCTGCTTCTAGAAACTGCTGATTTGGAGTGATTCTCTATTGCTCCAATCAAACCATCTGCTCCATTTATTGCCACTCATAGCAACAAAGTACTAATTGTCAGGCAAGGGGACTTCTATAGAACTAACACCAGCTGTAACTAGATCCAGTGCCAACAAATGTTTGGTAACTAGGGCTTGATGACTGTACAGGAGATTTCACATACTATAAAAGGAAGAGAAATTCCTCTACTAGTGCAAAATGCAATTTATTATTGTTAAATGTTTCTAATCTGTAGGTGTAAACACATACCATGCACAACTGTTAAAACAAAAAAATGCAACGTCTTTGCTGTGGGGAACTTGTATATTTCAAAAGTAAGCTATGTGTAATAGGAAAAAAGTGTATTTATATATTTTTTTTTTTTTTTGGAAGTAGGCATAAGGAAAATAATAAAAAATGTACACATATAAGACTTATTACTTAAAATAAGTTGTTACAAAAAGGCACTTTGTAAACAAAAAACAATATTTATGTGTCAAAACATAAAACATTTCTTTGTTAAAGGAACACTACCCACAAACGTTGAATAACTGGCTTTATACAAGAGGGAACTGCAGGAAATTGACAAGAAAATTGTAAAATTAAGTCCAAAACAGCAAAAGTTTAAAGTACGGATGAATTGGAGACTTTTTCCCAACTTGGCTACTTTGGGCTTAAGTTTGAAATTCACATGTCAATTCCCTCTTTCAGGACTACAGCTTTTTATTTCCAACAAGAAACTAAGTTAAGCTATGCCATTTTCTAAAGAATAATCAATAAATAAAAAAAAATACAGTGACCACATGGATATTTTATTTTGGGATGTTTCTAAGAAACGCATAGTTTGGGGTACAATTGGGTTACCTAAAGATCTGACTCTACCTACAATTTATACATTATAGCCCTGGATTAAACATTAATTATAAGTAATGCAGAATTTGTTGAACATGTCTAACTCCATTCTTGCATTACACTCATTTAATATTTAGTGAATAACTACCTCAGTGGTCCATTAAATATTTCTGACTGGTTTTATATGTGGCTTACCTCCCTCCAGGTGTTGTAGGCCACACATTTCTTAAATAGAAACATAGAATGTGTCGGCAGATAAGAACCATTCGGTCCATCTAGTCTGATTTTTGAATACTTTTATTAGTCCCCCGTTCCCGGTCTTATAGCTAGGATAGCCTTGTGTCTATCCCACGCATGCTTAAAATCCTTGACTGTGTTTACCTCTACCACTTCTGCTGGCAGGCTATTCCATACATCCACTACCCTCTCAGTAAAGTAAAACTTCCTGATATTACTTTTAAATCGTTGCCCCTCTAATTTAAGACTATGTCCTCTAGTTGTGGTAGTTTTTCTTCTTTTAAATATACTCTCTTCCTTTACTGTGTTGATTCCCTTTATGTATTTAAATGTTTCTATCATATCCCCCGTTACGTCTTTCCTCCAATGGGCTCATGTTTATGTTATTTTACTTTCATTTGTAAATACAAAGTTATATTTCAGAACACTGCTCCTCTTGTTCTCATAAAAGATTTATTTTAAAACTAGCTTTATAATTAGATCGTATTGAATTATGCCTATTGAGATTTTCTATTATGTTTACTATTGGGCCTGCAAGTCCTAAGAGACCAATTACTGGATGGTTTGGAGGTTTAACTAGGTTTACATACCATACGGCTCTGCACCCCTGTCTACAAAATTCTAGTTCATCTAGGATCCCATAAGCAGAAGAGTAATAAAACACATACTTTATTAAAAAAAAAAAAAAATCACAAACATTTATTTCCAGTGAAATGCACCACTCACCAATCATGATTCACACTTCCACTCAATAATGTAAACACGTCCAACCTGTTTTTTGCTAGTGCAAAGAATACTGTGAAGATATAGCACTTAAAAAAATCTTTGGAATAAAGCAATAGAACATACAAACACACACATATATATTTTGTTACCATTTTTTCATTGCACTTCAGCAGTTTGCGTAATTTACAATAGGAAATATCAAATACTTTACTGACAATAATTAAGATAAAGGTGTGTATCTAAAATACATGTTTTCAGAATCATTCACAATGCATAATAATAATAAAAATATATATCTAAATGAGCTAATTATGAACAATGAAGGCATAACCAGCAGGTAACAATATATTATTACTATAATGCTCTATTAAATATATTTTTTTTTCCAATGGGAAGGTGCTATGTAGTGACCATATGGCCCAATTAAGCAGGGTGGGAATCAGTGATTAATTAAGAAAATATACTACAGGTCTGCATTTTGTATGTAAATATAGCCTATCATTCATGTCAAAATTAATAGCAGGACATTAATAGCTACATACAAAATCAGTGTAATAATGAATCATTCTAAGTGAGTGGTAAGATTGAACACAACACAGGAACATTTATTAAAAATCCATATTTCAGGGAAAAGAACTGATACATACTGGTCATATATTTTAAAAAATACATATATTTTAAATGTGCCCCTTAATACAAACATCCATGTTGTTACCATATTAGTTGCACATGCCAATTTCTGCATATGCCTTTGTTACTACCACATCAAAGTTTTATTCAGGAAAACATAAAACATTGTATGCATTTCAGCTGGAATTGTAAAATATAGACAATGAGAAATTAGTAACTATGCAAATAATATACACCAGCCATTGAGTTGATCTGTTTATGTCATGTGTGTGAGCTATAAGACTTCAAAATGTTAAAATTTTATAAGTAGATCTATAACTAAACCACAACTTTTCCTCAGACTAGACCTGATTGTGTGCTTTGGGCTTCTCTGGTGTTTGTAGATTTGTGTTTAATAATGTGTCTGCTACCTCCTGAATTTGAAGTAGGCCACTTGGTGGATTCTTTTTTTTTTTTTTAGCCTCTCCCACCCAAAAATGTATGCTTTGGTATCATATGCAAAAAAAAAGCATGGGAGGTAAACAGCACTATAACTTGTAAACAGCCTGTAATGTTAACCCCTTAGTGACAAAACATTTTCACCTTGACTTTCCCTTGGTGACAATGGCTGTTTTGACATTTCTGGGGTGTTTGTGTTTAGCTGCAATTTTCTTCTCTCACATACTGTACCCACACAAATTATATGTTTTTATAGTCATAAGAAGGGCTTTCATTAGATACCATTATGTTCATCATATCTTATAATTTACTACAAAAAAATCATAAAATATGATGAAAAATGTAAAAAAAAAATAAAACCTTTTCTAACTTTGACCTAAAATATAATTTACACAAATACAATCATTAAAAAAGACCCTGTCTAAATAGTTTCTAAATGTTGTCCCGAGTTCAGAAATATGCTTGTTTCCATATTTTTTTGCAAGTTATGGGGCAAAACCCAAAAATAGTGCTTTTTGTTTTTTCATATACTGACCTTTTGACCCCAACCCGAACCCAAAATTTAACCCTAACACTAAATTTAACCCCAACTCTAACCCTTATGCTATCCCTTAATATATTTTAATTTTAATTAAATTTTAACCCTATCCCTCATGCTAAAAATTATTTCATTTTAACCCTATAGGCTAATCTAACTATATAACCAGTTTTAAGCTAATTAAATATTTTTTTGCATTTTTTTACCTCTAGGTAGAGTCAAGCAGCATATTCAGAGTGACGGAAGTGAATTTACTTTCACTTCCGAAGCTCAGACCACCAGAGGGCATAGCCATATTGAAGGCTCCGTGGGGCGATCGTGGGTGCCCCAGAAAATACATTTTGGTGCTGGCTATTGCCTCGACCAGCACCGTTAAAGCGGTTTTCGCACTTGATTCACCGCAGGATGTGCCAGGCACGTCCATTGTCGGGAAGGGGTTAAAGGGACATTACGATGAGATCATTTTATTATCCTATTCAACTAGAAGCACAGTCTAGATCATTGTGAAATATTGCAATAAGCTTTTCTAAAGCAGACCTCAATCAATGCACTTTCTTTTTTATCAATTCACGACACTTTGCAGGAGTTTTATACATAACCCCCTTTCTGAATGTGTTTACATTACAAATTACTTGTGCTTGAACTCTGCCAAGTAAAGTTATTCAAACCAGTGTTATTTAACTAAGTGGAGAGCCACAAACCCTGGAGAAGTTTAAGTTTGGGGACCTGACATTATTAATTTCAGTTTAACTGCAACTTTTTAGCCAGGGCAGGGGTCACACAAAAACCACTGAGGTACACGTAGGGTCTTTATGCCGCCAGACTGACATCAATGTTGTTAACAATAGTCTTATCACAAAGATCTCTTTGCAGATACAGAGGAGGTTATATAAACGGGAAACAGAAATAGCGCCAAATCATGGTGGCTCAGCCACATGCAACTGTGTATGATGCTAGCTCCCGCCAAAAGTTAGGCGTCTGCATTATGTGCACCAAAACAGTGTTCTGGTTTGTGCTGGTGTACTCCGCGCCAACACAGCTGTAGAAATATAACAAGCAAAAAAGCACTTAAAAAAAGTGTCAGAGAACCTACGCCAGATCCTTTTCTGTCACTGCTTATAAATTAGACCTAAGTGACTGCACCATTTTTATCCTTTCCTGACACTTTGCCGTGTGGTTTCATATATGACCCCCAAAGAGTGTAAAAAACTGTTATACAGGGGAGGATGAAAGCTGGACTTTGTTTCTTATAGAGTAAAAGAGAGCTAAAAACAAGCAACTTGTAAGTCTGCAAATTATGTTTTCTTTATCATTCAATGTCTATAGAGATGAACAAACAATTTTACAATAATTTTAACTATGTTAAATAGGAGCATGAAATATTTCATAGTACTGTCCCTTTAAGGGAACAGAGGTCTTTTTCATGTTTAATGCAAGACCGTGAATCAACTCTGGAACTAGCTTCCATATAGTGCACTCTCCCAACACAATATTAGAGTGACAAAAGGCTATCATTTTTAAAGTGTGAGTTTATAATTAGTGTTGAGCGAACCCAAACCGCACTGTTGGGGTTCGTACCGAACATTATGGTGTTCGGACCCCGGACCCGAACACTTCACTGTATGTTCGTGTTGGAGTTCGGCTATAAACCGAAAGTCTATAAGCCGAAAGACATTCGGTTTATAGACTTTCAGTTTATAGAATAGCAATAGCATTACATGTTCTCTATAAACCGAAAGTCGTTCGGTTTATAGACTTTTGGCTCATTGAATACATGTAATACTATTGGCTTTCTATAAACCGAACTAGAGTCCCCATTCATAAGAATTTCTTATGAATGGGGACTCTAGTTCGGTTTATAGAAAGTTAATAGCATTACATGTATTCCATAAGCCAAAAGTCTATAAACTGAACGGCATTCGGTTTATAGAATAGCAATAGCATTACATGTATTCTATAAAACGAAAGTCTACAAACCAAATGTCTTTCGGTTTATAGACTTTCGGTTTATGGAATACATGTAATGCTATTGCTATTCTATAAACCGAAATAGAGTCCCCATTCATACGAATAGGTCAATTGACCCACATTTTACTTAATTTTTCAGCCCTCTAGCCCTTTCCAGGACTTTTTTAGAGGCATTTTAGAGGCCAAAAGTTCGGGCCCCTATTGACTTCAATGGGGTTCGGGGACTTTTTTCCGTAGTTCGGCCAAACCCGAACATCCAGGTATTTATAATCTATTCCTTCAGGATCAACAAATACCGGGCACAGGTCGCCATGGCGACTAGAATCTGGCTCCTGGCGCCCGAATCATGCAGCTGCATTGTTCCAACCTCTGCTGCCCGTTATCTACCGATTAGAGAGTGTGGGAAGAGCAGCTGGCAGATTAGCTCCTCCTCCCGGCTTCCTGTTCCTGCTGCTCACCAGGAAAATCCCCAAATGCAGGATCTAAATGGAGGGAAAACCTCTTGCTTGGCTGTCCTCTGCCCCCAACTTTGCTTCCCAGCAGTAAGTAAATAGTGTGTGTATTAGCATGTATGTTTGGGTTCAGCACCTGTTTTTATGAATGTGTCTATCAGAATTTCTGTGACAGCATGTGTAAGTGTATCAGCAGATTAGTATGTATGTGACAGCATGTGTTAGTCTATGTATCAACATATTAGTTTGTATGCATTTGTGCCAGCATGTGTTAGTGTATGTATGTATTTGTGCCAACTAGGGTTGCCACCTAATACCGGCCTTGGTACTGTCTCCATAGACTTAACATTGGCATGATGCAATGGCAGATATGTGTCTAGGTATGTATGTGTGCCAACATGTGTTGGTGTATGTATCAGCAGATTAGTGTGTATGTATGTGCAAGCAGCATAGTTGCCAACATTGGCCATGTTTCCAGGGACACATATATGTTCCACTTGCTGCAGAAAGAGCATGTAAAGTGCAGCCCGGCAACATGTAGGATGGATATACGCACAGACAGAACCAAATTAATTCATCAGGGTGGAGATCACAAAGAACCTACCATGATTAATTAATTGGATTCTGTCTGTGCGTATATGCATCCTACATACTGCCGGGCTGCACTTTACATGCTCTGTCTGCAGCATGTGGAACATATGTGTCCCTGGAAATATGGCCGATGTAGGCAACTATGCAGTATGTGTAAGCAGATTAGTGTGTACATATGTGTTAGCAATTACATCTATAGGTGTGTTTGTGCATGTATGTAAGAGTGAAATGATGTGTTAGTGTGTGTCAGCACAAATAAGTGTGTGCTAGGATTTAAGTGTGTGTGTCTGTATTTGTGGGTGAGTAAGTGTGTATTTGTGGGTGAGCATGTGTGTGTATTAATATGTGTGTATGCCATGGCGACCAGGAAATCAGATCTGTCGCCTGGGTGCTGTTAATTACAAGGAGCCCTTGCCATTGCCATCCGTTTTTTTCTTCTTCCAGGACAGCGCGAAGGATGAAAGTCTGTGCAGACCGCATAGACTGCAAGCTCCGCCCCCTCGCGCTCTATTGCCTGGTGTTGCGTGACAATCCAGCACTCGACAGGAAGCTGAAATGTCCCCCTCCCCTGCAATAAAGGGTAAAGCAGCACAGAGGGAGGACACTGTAAGAAATTATTTATTTCTTTAAAACAAAACTGCTGACTGGTGTGTGTATGTAACTGGCTGTGTATGTGTAACTTGCTGTGTAGCTCATGATGTGCATTGTCTGGCTCCTACATTTTTTTGCTGGCTCCTAAAACTAAATTAAGTTTGTCAAGCCCTGATCTAGGTGTTCTGGCAAGACCTGTGAGTGCAATCTAGGTGCTCTGGCAAGACCTGTGGAGGCCATTTGTTCTGCAAGGGGCTCCGAAATTTCTGATGGCGACCGTGACTGCACATGAGTAGCAAGCATCCAAAATCATCTTTATGGGAAACCGCTCATTGCTTACTAGTAGGTACTGGAGAATCACATTTTTTTGCTTCAACTACTGATGTTATAGTGTGCTGCACAAATCCTCAGGAGAACTCTTGCAAATGGTATATTTACAAGTTAAATATTTCAAAAACAAAATAAATGAATATTAATTTTTAAGTGCCATCTTTAATATGCATTTATTTGTCCAGGGTTTGTTCAGATTGGTGTAATCCTTTAACGAAACAAGCCAATAAATTTAAAGTATGCAATTTTCAAATTAATTTACCCATCTGTTTAGTTTACATACAGCCATGTAAAAGAGAAAAAAAACTGGTATATTTTAGTACCTGAGGGAAGAGTTGTTCCATTTTGATGATTTTCCCCAGGAGACACAAATATGTCCTCCTCTCCTTCCGTGGAAGAGCTGGAGGCAGATTCACTACTGAGGTCATTCTCACTGGAACTGCTGGAACTGGGGAGCAAAGCATATTTCTGCCTGGCAAGCACCTCCCTTTTTTTCCTCTGCATTAATATCCTTTCTTTTTGTTTCTGTGTCCTCTGGGTAGAACCATTTTTTACAACCCTCTTCCGGTGAACAGGTCTACGTAGACTGCTCACTTGATAACAAGGCCGCTTCATTAGCATTGTAGGCACAGACTCAGACTGAGGACGGGGCCACTTGTGAGCCCTTGCACTGTGAGTTCTAGTTGCAGTATTCACCCCTGTGGGAGAGCATTGTCTAGGGATGTCCTTGTCCTCATCAGAAGTCATAGTGTCTGAGTCGCCAAAATGAGAGCTGGATGAAGGCGAAGAAACACAATCACTGAAGGAAGAATCATTGTCTTCGTCACTATGAGGTTCCAGTCGTAACTCTAATAGTCTCTGATTTTCCTTTACCTCACAGCTTTGAGCATAGGAAGGGCCAGCCTGCTGGCTTTTCCTCTTTTTCCTTACAACAAGGCCTTTCTCCTCATCAGGGCCATTGCTGCCCAAGTCCCTCTGTGGTTTACTAGAGTCACTGCATAAGTGGGAGAACTCATTGCCCACTTTGCTGGCAATCATTTCCACATCTGCTGGAAAACTCTTTGGTTCCCCAATAGACTGTGGGTTTAGGAGCACCCCTTTTAAATTTTCCTGTCTTTTGGGTGCATCTGAAGGAACCTCACTCTTCATATCCGCTTATAAAAAAAAGTATAATCTCTCTTGGACTTAGGCAATCTGGAGTTAGTGAGATACCTAAAGAGAAAAATATAAAACACAATATTAGATATGCAAATATCATTGCCTGCCTTTAAATAATCATTTAAAAAAAATATAAACATTGTACAATCAAAAGCTGTAATGGATTATTCCCCAACATGGAATAACTTTCATCAATACATTTTGTCTAGGGGTTTGGCATATTTAGGTACATTTAGCATATCTTAGGTGCATTTCTGCTCCTCTCTTTTAATAAATGGGTTACCAGAGCAACCTGAGTGTTCAACCGGTGCGGCTTGTGCAAACTTTATATTGATGTCATTATTTCTGCGTGCACCACTATTATACATTTCCGTCAGTTTTTTTGGCACGACAAGGGCACATTAAAAGGGTATGTGAAACGAGCACCTCCAATGCACTAGCAATGAGAGACTACCACAGGCGTGTTGCTACCTATGGCTGCCGGTCAGAGGTCAAGAGAATACAATGGCATTTACATTAAAGTACATTCTGTTTATCTTCAAACTAGGGCCACTCATATTGGAAGAACAATTGAATAAAAAAAGATTGAAAAGTAAGGATTTACTGAATTAGTGTTCTACAGTAAAAAAAAAAAAAAAAAAATTATATATATATTTGTGTGGGTACAATAAATGAGGAAGGAAAGTTACAACTAAACACAAACATCACAGGAATGTTAAAATAGCCATTGTCCAGCTTAGTAGAACATGTCTGGGTATGAAAGGGTTAAACATGTTACATGTAAATATCTTTGTGACATTCCCACATGATCCAATGCCTGTTGTTACATCAGAATGGAACATATACTAGGTGGTAAAGCTTAAAACTGGTAAAAGGAGATTAAATACAATAAGCATTTGAAAAAAGAAGATGATCTGACAAGCTATACCCAGAGTTCCTTTATATCATATCTGGCAACAGATGGTGTATGCAGATGAGTAATGAGTTCCCAAACACATCTCAAAAAGAGATAATAAATTAGGTAAATGTGCACACATTCCTGCATGTAAACTACGGTATTTCCAAAAACCATGTAACACACACACACACAATCCATATATAAAAAGCACTTACAGGACTTAAATCTGTATAAAAAAACATTTTATTCATTATACAGCATTCAAATATCAATGTTTTGAGCATCGCTCAGACTCTCTCAACATTAGTAATCTTGACAGAGTCTGGTCAAGGAATGGCAATGCTATATCTATGCTGTATCGTGAACCCATGAACCCAGGCACATAACTTTGTAATAGTAATTTCACAAGCTGAATGCATACAGAATATATATATATATATATATATATATATACATACACACACAATAATATATTATATAGAGAGAGCCAACAAAAAGTCCTAACTATTTTGGTCAGGGCTTGACAAACCCTGGGTGGGGGGTCCCCATGGTGACCAGGAAATCAGGCCCGGCACCCAGGTATCGTGAATCCCGCATGGTGCTCTCGTTGCTGGGATTTTTTTTCTCTTTTAAACATTAATCCTCTGGCGCACGAGGGAGCAGGGTGTGTGCACCGCACTATAGTGCCCGTGTGCAGGGCCTTTGTAAGAGGCACAGACCAACGGCAGGGCAGGTGGAAGTTTTCCCTCCATTTCCAGGTAGTAGGAGTTCCCATCCCTACTCACTGCTACAGCCGGTGAGCCGGGGGGAGGAGCTAATCTGCCGGCTGCTCTGTGCTGCTTCTCCCACACTCCTTATCGGATCGGTAGGTAAGGGATAGCAGAGTGTGGGACTGAGACAGTGTAGTTCACTGTGCTCAAACAGTCTTCCAGGCGCCAGGAGACTGAACAGCCTGGGAGACTGATTTTGCCATGGTGACATCCAGCAAACGTTGACATTTTTTAGAATTGATAAATTCAGAGGAAGGGTCCCCATGTTCGTAGGAAAGGAAGTCACTCTGTTGGGGGGTATCTGATGTACATCGGGGCCCCAGAGTGGCAAGTGTCCTTGTTAATCTGCATAACAGCCCCAACACGTCTGCATAATATGAGTGTCCGTGACTTTACAAATTAAGACTGTCCCACATGAAAAAACATGTATCCTATTTATTTCTTATTAAGTGATTTCCTCAGTCAATTTATTATGCACAATGTGCTACTTATATTGCCAAACAGACATGTGTCATCCCATCCCAATTATCATAAGAAACCAGAACCATTGCTTGAATTATTATTTATGTTTCCTATACAATATTAGACATATACTAGTAAGATTGCCACCCATGTTAACTGTATAGATAATTAATCAGACCTAATTTACAGCAAACAAATATTGCCTGATAATGGAAGAGTGAAATAAGACGGTCTTGTATTTGAGCACCGATCTCAAACAAGCAGCCCGCGAGCCAGATGTGGCCCTCAAAAGGTTTTTGTGCAGTCTCCATGCCGGCTGAAGTATCCCTAAATTCTATTGGATTACCTCATCAAATTAGGTCATCCTGACCTAAACTCCTGCATGGTATGCAGCCCTGCATATTAACAAGTAGGGCAATACTAGTTTAGAGGGTGCTTCAATGTCACAAATGAAGCTCTGGAAGCATCCATGCAGACTTAAATGTACAGTGAATGTGCAAAATGAGCAGACTGTATGATTGTCATGATGATGAAGTTATTCATAAATGAAAGGAGGTCAGATATTCTGCACAATAAAATATAAGACTCTTTACTGCCCTTTCTATTAAAGTTAGTCTACACAAAACCTTGTATTTTTGGAAACCAAGGACAGATAACAGGTAACCGTCTGTTAATCTTTTTCTTGAATCTACAAACATTTCATGAAAAACCAGCTTTGCAGTCCGGTGACTGTGTCTTGTCTCCTCAGAGAATGTGGGTGTAAACAGTTTGAATACTGAATAGTGTAGATACGGCAAAAAAAACAAAAAAAAAACAAGCATACACTTTCTTTCATGCTACAATGTATTGCTCGAATATAAAATGACCCAGATTATAAGATGATTTGGATATTTATTTAGAAAAAGCCTATAAGATGAAACTAAAGGGAAAACAAGTTTTACTAGTAAATATTTATTTACATGTAAAGTCTTTTTATATTTAATACATATATGATTGAAAATTAAAATGTAATACTTTTTTCCTTTTATTTGCCAATGCGCCCTCAAACTTGCCAATCTGCCTCCAATATGCTCATTGCACACAAACCTCCTCTGATGCTGTGACCCCGGCGTTCTGTCTCAGAGGCCCTGGCAGTGTCGAGCAGCATCGTAGGAGGTCTGAGCGCAGCACAGAGACCACAGGCTGGCTATGAGGAGGATCCAAGTCCTCTGCCGCTCTGCAGGGACCTGGATCTTCGTCTTATAGTTAGACCTGAATGAGCAGCACACACTTGGTTATGTTGTAGGGTAGAAAAGAAAGCATGATTTAATCTTCATTCTCACTTTTTAATAGCCCTAGATCATTTGTTGATCCATTTTGTGGGACCCTGCATTTCTAATTCTATAAGGCTTTTTACCATGCCACAAGCTTATTAGTCTAAAACACACATTAAGTTCTTGGATTTGTGCTGCCTGCACTTTTAGATTAGTGTGTAGTGCAGGTTACTAAATATCAGTGGGTATTGACCAGTGGGTATTGACTAATGAGTATGTTATAGCAGGCCTTTACAAATCCCATGAGCCAGGCTCCTAACTCCTAAAATCTTTAATGCTAGCCCCTAACTTTTGTTTTACATTGAACTCAGGATGTTTCATTTCCCCGACTCCCAAATTGGTCTGCCTGACTTTTTAAGGCTTATGAAATTTGTCAAGTCCTGTGTTACAGTATTTATTTCAGCCAGAAATGCTTCTTTTATTTAAAAGAACAAGGCTAAGAGTATAGGACATGACTAATATGGTTTACTGGAAGGTCTATTTTTTATATTTCAAATGAAATCAATCAAGTTTCAAAGACCAAGGCAAAATAGAGATCCAAAAATCCTCCACTTACCACAGTTTATATCGAGTGAGATATTAGAGGGGAGACCAAGTCCCCCTCAACCACAAAAATATTTTGTTCCACGGATTTCTTTTCACAGATTCATCACAGAAATTATTTTGTCACCTATAAGGTGTTTTTTGTATATATATACTTATACTGTTTGTTTTTTTCACCTCACATTTGGTTTAAGCGCACTTTAGCTATTTTTTCATTTTATATCGAAATGGGACTGTTGTTTGCGGCCACTTCATCGCGAAGCAGGCTCGATTTAGGGGGCACAAGTTCAATTTGGGGGAACATGTTAGTTTTAGGATATTAGGAGTTAGTTTTAAGGTTAGTATTAGCAGTTACTAGGGTTAGTTTTAGAGTTAGTATTAGGGTTCGGGTTAAGGGGTTAGTTTTAGGGTTAGGGGATACATTTAGGCTTGGGGGTTACTTTACTGGGGGGTTACTATTTATCAGCACTGACAGTTCAGAGCCGAAACAGCCTTGCTATACTGTCAGCGCTGTAACTGCCGCAGTAAACGGCCGCAAGGAATCCTAGACCTGTTCACATTGTGGTAAATTGACCTCATATAGAAATAGGTTTCAATAATGCCACAATGTGAGAAGAGTACAGAAAAATGCCCATTGTTTCAATAACATTTGGCTGCACATTCTAGTAATTCTGAGGAATGTAAACCCACACTTGGCCACGTTCAGGTCTGCTTTAGAAAACAAGAACCGTATTTAGATGAATCTAATGCGCCATCGAATGTAATGCACACTTCAAATTTAGACACCTTGAAAGCAAAAAAAAAAAAAACGTTTTCGCCAGCGAATGTAATGCGCATTTGTACAAGTATTTTTTATAACCATCCATTTATGCTACCAACTTACGATAGTTTTGTTATAAATTACACTGCTATACAACAATATTATGGTATTTCTATAAGTAAGAGAGGGAAGAACGCATGCGCTTTTTGTCTTTATTGTGTTGTGCTTTCCTTTATGTTATAAGCAACATTTTGGGGGGTTTCGATTAAGTTGCAACATAAAACATACGCAAATCTAATGCGCCATCAGTTCTAGTGCGCACTCATATTTTGGAGACACAATTTGGCAAAAAAAAAGGTGTGCATTAGATTCGAGTAAATACGGTACTGAAGCACATTCACACACAAAAAAAATTATTTTCACTGAACTGAACAAAGCTTCCTTCATTAAGATTCAAATGAATCAATGCAATCAAGGGTGTTCATTTTGTAATGAATTTGATAAAAATAAAAAATAAAAGAGCTTGGATCCCTACACCTGCCCAGGCAACGGTTTGACCGCTAAGAAATCACCATGGTAACTAAACAGATTGTTCCTGCTGATTTCTTCAGCTTTCAAACTTTGTCCCAGTCTAAAAATATTACTGGATATGTAATCCTCCTGACCTCTGCAACTATAAAAATATTTTGCACAAGAGCATTCCACAAACACGTGTGCAACGCCAACTTACTCAGCAACCAAAAGACCAATCATGGTACAAGGTAGGCAAACCTTTTTCCACATACCCATCTGTATTCCTCACAAAATCTGTAATACAAAGTTCCTTGTGGGGTGATAAAATAGCATGTACCTTTTAAGATATGGGCCATTTTATCTCCAACCAGCAGCTGAAAGATTCTCACTCTATATAACAGAACTAGTTCCCGGCTTTTAATTATATGAAAATGATTCTCTAAGTCCTAATAGAGGGACAATCAATATTTGACAGACCTTGTCAGATGCATGTGTGAATCTAGCCAGCTCTGCTTCTGAGACAGACAGAGCGGAGTGTAAACCTGGCATGTATCTGTAAACCCAGTGTGTATCACCTTTACATAAACATGTATAAAAAATAACAAACCTAGGCATATCACTTTTTCATTATATGTGATTTGTACTATAGGTGTATGTTAACCTTTATATTAAATAAGGGTATATTTTATATAAACACACCATGTGTCAGCCTTTTACTTTCATGTCTTCTACAATATTACTATATGTTATAAATATAACGATATAATAATATTAATATCATTTAACTAACCCCTTTCCACCATCTTTACCACTCCTCCTTTGCATGTATATATGTATATCACATTGTACTATTCTAGTGTTTTTGGAACGACTAGAGTGTTTGAATTAGTCTTACTTTTCCTTGACTTGTACAAAATTAAGTGCAGAAGTATATTTCTTAATAGATCCTGGAGCTCTCATTAGAGAGGCATTTTAAGGGTTAACGGGTACTTAAAAAAAAAACATCCTAGATGTTCTTTTTCCTAGATTGACTAGCAATATAAAAGGTTGATCATATTAAACAAATATTAGTTAATAGTATGTACATTAGGAAAGCTTCAAAACATCTCACATAACACAAAGTGAAGAACTAAGATAAGCCTCAGACTGATAATGTAGTGGAGCCAGAGTGGTCTGTTGTGGGTAATACACAAATAGGAAAACATGGGCATGACATGCTGCAAAAACATGTGACAAAAATATGACAAGCAATCAACAACAGCAGACTCTATAAGAATAACTGCCAACTGAATACAAGTAATGTGCAATTTATAGGGCACTGGTTGTCATCTTTCTCAGGCCTTTTAATGACAGGTTCAGATCAAACAGTAGCCAATTCCGATTAACCCGTTTTTAATTGGTCAAACTTAAAGGGACAGTCTAGTCCCCAAATACACTTTGATGCAAGATGAAGATCACTGCTTGTATAATGCACAGGCTTTTATCCCTGTGTGATTTGATGCAGGCATTCTGTATAAATCCCATTTTTAATATTTGACTCAAGCCCTCCCCAGTGATTACTCTGTATGCTTACTGCAGGTGCAGCAGCATTGATTCTATAGACACTGAGGATATAGTTTTGTTTCATATAGTCACTTCCTGTCCTACTCATATTGTGTCTACTGAGTGGCCTATGAGTGACCTTGCTCTTGTATACAGTAGGATATCTTAACAGTGCAACACATTGTCTGATGACATCCCTAGAGAGATTCATTTGAATGGCATTATTCTCATTGGTTCCTGCAGCAAAAAAAAAAAAAAGGAAATGACTTTTACTCATCTAGTGTGGGCAGTCCTGGCTCCTTGCAAACTGCTGTAATTTCACTATTTAATATAGCTGTAAGTATTTTATATTTTAAGCAAGGCAAACTGTAAGACATGCATTTTAAAGTACCTTGAAAGCACATTAATATGCATTAATATTTGGAAGATGCATTTTGGGGACTAGACAGTCCCTTTAAGAACTAGACTTAGGGGCCACTCAATAAAGAGAACTGCAGGGAATTGAGATGGGAATTATATTATCAATCATAATATTATTATTATCAAATCAATATTATCAACTGCAGCTGAATTTGATAATTTTTCCAACTTAGGTACTTTGTCCTTAAGTTTGAAATTCCTTGTTTTTCTCTCTTTACCAAGTAGACCTACCTTAATTAAATTAAGACATAATAGGAAATATGTAAATATAAAACAAAGACGTAATCCTATCTTGGATCCGTTTTCCATACAACCATGAGATTCATTCGTCTTTGCGTAGAAAACAGCTATAATCCTACAGTGCTGATGCATCCTTGGGACCAACAACTGTAACTTATGCCAAACAAGAGTGATATCAGTTATGTTTTATTCTGATTACTTTTGCAGACTTTCCTAAAATCTGCCTACTGATACTTCCTGTAGGAAGCTATTTGGAGTCTATTTATGCACAATAAGCAGTGGCACTAGATGCCAACATGCAGCATCAGAATGTCAAAACAGATTAACTAGAGTGTCAGTACAACTGGAATATGTCAATATGGGTTGCAAATAATCCACTTTAAAACCTTTTCTGCAAGTACATTAATGCTCAGTAGGGATTTAATTAAAAATATAACCAGTATCTGGCATTTTCAGGGCTATATTTGGCTTTTTTTGTACTTGAACAGTGGTGAGCAAAATCTGTCCCCTACTCGCCTCACCTTTCGATAGAACAAATAAGGAAAACTTATAATAAAAGGGACATAACTTTCAATCTGTCATTTTGATCAACTCATCTTTGCTCAAACATGACAAGTATTAAAACCATATCATTATGGGACTTTCAGAACAACTTTTCTAACGGACAAAGGTGCTTTGCTGCCTTCATCACACTCCTTCCAACCTCTCCTAGGTGAGGTCTCCAAAATCTGTTTGGCTAAGCAATCACTTGCAAAAGGAGATCGGTCAAGAAATGTGGTCCCTGGGGTACTCACATTCTAAAGAGATATCAAAAACATTGCTAGGTACCATTCCTACTGCTGAGCTCTATATTTCCCATCATGGGAACATACAACAGGGCATGACCAGCGCTATGATTAAGGGGCTGTGGTTCCTGGAAAATAATAATGAAGTATAACATGTGAATGTACCTCTACCCTGACTCCCACAGTCTGGTTCCAAACTTCTAAAACCAATGCCCGTTTTACTGAGTAGACCCTATAATTGACGGTAGGAGCATTCCATGGCTGTTACTATCTCGCCGTAGCTCACAAGTCAGCAGTCAAAGTTAAGGTGAAAAATGTTATGGAGGCAAAGCAAGACTATAGGACATCCAAACTTTTCTCTAAACTTGCAATATCTATATCAGCGATGTAAAACTGTGGCTCTATAAGTGTTGGAGAACGATATCTCCCAAACTCCTCTGCCAGCTCACAAAGATTTATGGGAGTTAGAGACCATCACCATCTGCACAGTTGCAGTTTGACACTCCTAACCTGGGTGTATCCCCTTTTACCGCCATGTCTTTTTGCAAATCTTTTATTTGCATTTTCTATTTCATTGCATGTTTTACCATGGAACTTTATTCCACGCACAGCAAACATTTCAAAACAGAAAACAAAAACTCTAAACTGCTTCAATACTATTGAATTATGTTAAAAAAAAAAACAACATAAAAGTTTAACTGCTGAACCTTAAATCCATTGGCATTCTACAGTATTATAGCTCTTAGTAGAATGCTCTGTGATTATACATTTTCCATTCTTTGTAGTGTATTCATGTTACAGTTTATGACATATTTGCCATTTCATGATAAAACCTGTGCTTCCAGTTCGTACTTTAGGAGCTATAGCATCGGATTGCCACTAGCCATAAAAATCTATCACTTTAACAAATGGTTGCTCAGCTGCTAGTATAATTTTCCACTCACGTATGCTAGAGACAATCAACAACATAACATGAGAATTAGCATTGCAGTACTCTGACAAGGATTAATGGAAAAGAAATGTTATATGGTTATGTGTTTGAGATTCACACAGAGACAAGCTCAATAATAAGAGTAAAGCGAGAGTTTAGCATTAGGATGCTCAAAAATTAATCGATAGCATAATATTATCGTGCTGAATCTCAAAGTGATAAAACAAACCTGCAAAACAGCCATATGAACGCTTTAGATGTATAGGAATCCTGAGGAAAATGATTATCTACCGATTAATAGGGTAAAAAATATACACGGTTTGATGATACATACAGTAAAATGGTTGAAACCTAAAAACAAATGTTTCACAAGACAATTAGCCTGGGAAACTGTATACAGTACGTTGATAAGAGATTTTTCTGCCAGAAACAGATAAGTTAATATCCATAGTTGACCATAGGTAGGTTTTATAAAGACAATCAATAGCTAATCAGTATAACTGTACTCGTATAATCTGAATTATAACCTGTAGTAGCATAATGTGGGATGCTATAGGCCTATCACACCAAGATTTCTAGGATTCTCATGTGTGTTGGTGTCAAATGCTTTGTACACATCAATGTGTTAACAATGTTTGTTTGTGCCCTAATTAATTCATCATAATTAAAGTCTGAACCGAAATGTTGGTGTTCACAGTGGTGGGAATAAAGCCCATTTAGTCGTTTCCCTGCACTATTTGAGACATAAGTGAAGTCCTGGTAATTCATGACCCAGAACATGGATATCCTTATTCCAGGGCTCGACAAACCCCAGGCGCCAGGTCGCCATGGCGACCAGGAAATTAGACCTGGCGCCTGGGTGCTGTCAGCCTCATGGTCCCCTTGCCGCTGCCATCTGATTTTTCCGATGGCACAGACTGCAAGCTCCGCCCCCTCGCGCAACGCGTGTCTGAGTGCCGGGTGTTGTCACGTGACATCCTGGCACTCAGCACGCCGACCAACGGAGATCAGCTGCAGCATGAATGTCCCCCTCCCCTGCAGTGAGGTAAAGCAGCAGGGAGGGGGGACACATCAAGAAGAAACCCCCAAGTAAAAAGACTGTGTGAGGTGGGTGTGTGTTTGTATGTATTGTAAAGTAGGTGTGTGTGAGGTGTTTGTATATATGTGTATATGTAAAGTAGGTGTGTGTGAGGTGTTTGTATATATGTGTATATGTAAAGTAGGTGTGTGTGAGGTGTTTGTATATATGTGTATATGTAAAGTAGGTGTGTGTGAGGTGTTTGTATATATGTGTATTTGTAAAGTAGGTGTGTGTGAGGCGTTTGGATATATGTGTATATGTAAAGTAGTTGTGTGTGTGTGTGAGGTGTTTGGATATATGTGTATATGTAAAGTAGTTGTGTGTGTGTGTGAGGTGTTTGGATATATGTGTATATGTAAAGTAGTTGTGTGTGTGTGTGAGGTGTTTGGATATATGTGTATATGTAAAGTAGTTGTGTGTGTGAGGTGTTTGGATATATGTGTATATGTAAAGTAGGTGTGTTTGTATATATGTGAAGTAGGCGTGTGTGTTTATGAATTGTGTTTATGTTTGCGTGATTGTCTGGCTCCTAAAATCAAATTAAATTTGTCAAGCCCTGCCTTATTCCTCATGCTTAGTACTGTGCCGTTGTGTTATTCATGTGTTTTAGGGATTATTAAATTGTACCTCTCTATGTGCAATTCTCAGTCTGGTTCATTTGATGCTGCCGACATTGTGAAAAGTAACGATTTAGTTACATATACACTGAAGACAGGTAGGATACAGGTTATATGGAAGACATCAAAAAAAAAAGATTGAATCCAACTGGAATCCAGCCACTTTGACTGTTTTACCTGGTAATACATTAACAATGCTGTCTAACATAATGACTATCCTCACGCCTGGCTTTTGCTCAAAATAATACCAATCTTGGTCAAATCATTTCACATTTTTGTCATTCCTACAGGACAATCTACTGCAACAGACAACCCATAAAATCCAATATGCACAATAGGGACAAAAAGTATTGGGACATGCCACTTAATTGTTAATTTCATGTGTTTCAATCAGACTCATTGCCACAGGTGTATAAAAAAATGAAGTATCTAACCATGCAGTCTGCATTTACAAAGATTTGTGAAAAAAAATGGGTCATTCTGAATAGCTCAGTGAATTCCAGGTTGGTATTGTGATCGGATGCAATCTTTGCAGTAAGTATGTTCATGAAATTTCGTCCCTGCAAGATATTCCACAGTAAAAGTGTTATTATTGGAAAATGGAAGCATTTGGGAACAGCAGCCATGGAGCAGGGTCACTGATTCCTGAAGCACCAGGTACATAAAAGTCGCCAATACTCTGCTGATCACATAGCTGAAGCGTTCTAAACTTCCACTGGCATTACTATCAGAACAAAAACTGTGCAACGGGAGCTTCATGGAATAAGTTTCCATGGCTGAGCACCTGCATGCAAGCCTCACATCGAGTGGTGTAAAACACGCCGCCACTGGACTCTGGAACAGTGGAAATGTTTTCTGTGAAGTGACTAATCATGCTTCACTGTTTGGCAGTGTGATGGGCGAGTCTGGGTTTGGTGGATGTTACCTGCCTGGGTGCGTTGTGCCAACTATAAAGTTTGGTGTTGGAGGGATAAAGTACTCCCAGTGAAGGGAAATCTTAATGCCTCTGCATACCAAGACTTTTGAATAAAGCTATGCTTCCAAATCTGTGGAAACAGTTTGGGGAATGCCCTTTTCTATTCAACCATGACTGTGCCCCAGTCAACAAAGCAAGGTCCATAAAGACATGGTTGAATGAGTTTGGTGTGAAAGTACTTGACTGGCCCGCACAGAGACCTGAACTAAACCCCATCGAACACCTTTGGAACAAGGACTGTGAGTCAGGCCTTCTCATCCAACATCAGTGCCTTACCTGTCATACTTAATGGATGGATGGCCAGGCACTCCAGCAGAAACAGTCCAAAATCTTTTAAAAAGCCTTCCCAGAAGAGCTCATGCTGTTGGAAACTTTCCAGCTACATATTAATGTATTTAGAATGTGATGTCATAAAAGTCTCTGTTGTGTAATGGTCAGGTGTTCCAATAGTTTTGACCATAGAGTGAATGAGGCAGTGTACACTTTTTCAGCAGCAGTAAAGTACCATTTTGCTTCCATAATCTTATGAAGTGACAAAAGTTTCTTAAAAAAAAATAGGCGTTAGTACCCTCTAGCACAGGGGTTGACAACTTGTGGCCCTCCAGCTGCAGCTGCTGATGAACTGCAGCTCCCATAATGCATTTTCAGCTTAGAGGCTGCTAGATGAGTACGGTAAATATATGGAGGGCCGCAAGATAACTACCCCTGCTCTAGCAGAAGAAACATACACAGTATCTTCTACGCCAGGTACAAGTGGAACATTGGGCTGGTCTATCATTAGTTGCAGTAGCGAGATTTTGCCATCACATAATACATTAAAGTGAATGTCAACGCCCACAATGCATAACATGGTGATAGCTAAGCCCTAGCTCTCCAGCTGTTGTTCACTAGATATCCCATTGGATAGTCATAACAAAGTGGTTAACCATTATTGTGAATGTAAACAGTACACAAGAGATACATATCTGCCAATTGCTGTACACTAAAATTCCAAGTGCATGATGGGAACCATAGTTTACAGCAACAGAAAAGCCAATAGATACCTACCCCATGGTAAAGTCAGAAGGAAAACAAAATGATGTCTATTGCATTTATTCCACAAGAATCAAAATCAAATGACTGACTGTAAAACTGCAATCTCTGAATGTTAAATTAAGGGTCATTTAGAGAATATTGGATGAAAAAGCAGTTATAACGGGAGAAAAACCAACTGAACTAGTCACATATGATTACTACTTTGTGAACATTATTTATAAATAGTACTTTCAATATCTATCATAAGTATGCTATGCTCGCAAATATTAGTTTGTATTTTGATTCTTTTAAGCATATTAAATTATTGAAAATGAATACTGGCTAATAAGGATAGGACTATCAATTTACATTAATTGGAATAATTTTCCTCCAAATTGCCCATATACTAATGTTACAGAGTTGTAATGATATGATGACTCAAGTATGGAAGGGTGATTAGTCCAGCACCTTTGATTTGTTGCTGCTCCTCCCAATAATGAGACATACAATATTGATAAACCATTTTCTGCAAAGCCTGTGTATTATTTATGCAGATCACAAAACTTGATCGTGTGCTCGTCCCAAGGACAATTTAGCCAACAAAGGAGTAAATAAAAATACAGCATATAGTGTTGTCCGCGTGTTTAGCAATTATGTTAACATGATTCCGGTTGACCAATTAGCACCCGATAGGTTAAATAGAAGGGGAGTTGTAAATACCCCCCTCCCCCACATCAAGATTAACAGCCATCTCCTATTCGCCTGTAATTGCCATGATTGACGTTACCATCGCAGTAGTAGCTCTTACCGATCTCGATCAGAAGTGAGAGGCCTGGATCATCACCCTACACGCGAATCTGACCCCCTGCTGCTTCCTTCCCCACCCAAAGGGGACGATCACGAAGCTCTCAACCGTGTTGGGGGATGGGACTGCGTCCCGAGTCTCCCTCGTTATGTTTGTACGAGGGCTATCCCCGGGAATAGACTGAGAGGGGAACAGGGGGCGGTGCAAAGTCTATAAACCACCCCCCCTCTTCCGTCTCCGCCGCTCGTCCGGGCCGAACTGAGAGTCCTCCTCGGCCAGAGTAACTACACCTCTCTCGCGACACTTTGATGACACAACAGGGAAGCGGAAAAGCGCAGCGCGGACTGCAACTAGTCACGTGATGCACTGTACTGGCGCTCTCGAAGCCATATTTGTTTTGGGAGTTTGCGTGATTTCTCAATGCGAATGCTTGTTAGTTTACGACACACTGCTGTCTGTGTTGGCTGTAATACCTCCTTGAGTTATGCTTAACTCGAATACATTTAAGGTTACCCAATAAAGCGAGAATTGCAGGGAATTCAAACTTTAGGTCAAGGTAACCTAGTTAGACAAATTCTCCGACGCAGCTGAATGGGAGAATTGTTCCAACTCGGCTGCTTTTGCCATAAGTTTGAAATGCCCATCGCAGTTTCATGCAATCCTCTCTCTCCTATCGACTAAACCCATTAATAAGCTATGTGCTACATTTAACTAAATGCGTTTAATTTCTTGCACAGAGCCTGTCTGTTTGTAATTGTAAAATTGTCAAAAGGCTGGTTGAATGCATCAGAACTAGTTAGGAGTTGTCCAGTTTTCCAGTAAAAAAAAGGCAAGATTGAACATTGCTTTCTGTAGGAGGATGCTGTAATGCTCCAGTATTTTAGTTAGAGCTATCTGGCATCCTAAATCAGAACCTAGGGATTTGCCTTCTACCTAATGTTTTTTAACACCTGTCTAATATAAGGGAAAAGTGCAGGCAATCAATGTGGCAGCTTTCATGGATGAAAAGTTGCAGACTTTTTTTTTATTTTTTATTTTTTTCAGATTTTAATTTTGGGCCATTTCTGGAGAACTTCAGCTATAGCCTGAAGACCTCACATTGATTTCTATAGGAGGACTTTTATTACCATATTTGCTCGAATATAAGATGACCCTGCTTATAAGATGACCCCCCAAACTTTGGATATTCCTTTAGGAAAAAAATTAAAAGCCTGAATGTAAGACTACCCTATAGGAAAAATGTTTAACTTGTAAATATTCACATGTAAATTGCTTTTTTTTTATAATTAATACAATTTATGATAGAAAAAAATGTTTATTTTTATTTGCCCATCTGCCCCTAGGCATAGCCAATGCATCTCCCCCACAGCCATCTGTCCACTACACTTAGCCAATCTGTCTCTAGACTTGCCCACTGTGCCTCTGCCCCTCTTCCCCCCCAGACTTACCCAGTTTCTCTGGTGCCTAGTGGGAGCAGCCGGTGGATGTCTGCCCAACACTTCCGTCTACTATGACGGACCACCGTCATAGAAGTCCCGGCGAAAATGCCGGGCAGCAGTGGAGGATGTCTGCACGTATTGTGCAGACATCCACCGGCTGCTCCAATATCCTTATATTCGAGCAAATATGGTAAAGCCGAGGCCCTCCAGAAATAAGCAGAAGTCTACCCCAAATAAGTCCATGGGAACATTTTTTCAGAAGATCAGGGCTACCGGAGTCGGCCCTTTTAGTATATCAGATTTTTTTTTCATGTTTATTTTGAAGTATATGTTGCTACATTGATGACCAGTTTCTATTAAGTTGGGAATGCTGAAATGTTAGTCTATTTCATCTACTTTGAGTCCAGTTGTATTGGGATTGTCTCTGATTGAATTTAGGAGCAGTTCCATGTTAAAATAAATATTATAGGAAGCAACAGATATCCTTGACGTGATCCATTAAATAAGTTGACTGACTGAGATAATGTACCATTTTTCTTAATACGCGTTTTAGATCTGTAAAGAGATTTGATCCAAGATATAATGTTCTTAGCTGTGTATGGGGAAGTAGGGGTCGGAGAGCTAGGGAGGCTTCTTCTGAGCTGGTTCACCCCAACATGTTTGCCAGCTTGTGTGAGGATGCTGGGGGGGATTAGCTCAGAAGAGGCATTTCTGGGGCAGGCGGACTCTCCTAGCACCCAGGTGAGTAGCCTCCCCAGCACAGTTGGGAGTCAGGACACTAGGAAGGGTAGACGGGTTGTGGTGGTAGGGGATTCTACAGGGAGTGCAGAATTATTAGGCAAGTTGTATTTTTGAGGATTAATTTTATTGAACAACAACCATGTTCTCAATGAACCCAAAAAACTCATTAATATCAAAGCTGAATATTTTTGGAAGTAGTTTTTAGTTTGTTTTTAGTTTTAGCTATTTTAGGGGGATATCTGTGTGTGCAGGTGACTATTACTGTGCATAATTATTAGGCAACTTAACAAAAAACAAATATATACCCATTTCAATTATTTATTTTTACCAGTGAAACCAATATAACATCTCAACATTCACAAATATACATTTCTGACATTCAAAAACAAATCAGTGACCAATATAGCCACCTTTCTTTGCAAGGACACTCAAAAGCTTGCCATCCATGGATTCTGTCAGTGTTTTGATCTGTTCACCATCAACATTGCGGGCAGCAGCAACCACAGCCTCCCAGACACTGTTCAGAGAGGTGTACTGTTTTCCCTCCTTGTAAATCTCACATTTGATGATGGACCACAGGTTCTCAATGGGGTTCAGATCAGGTGAACAAGGAGGCCATGTCATTAGATTTTCTTCTTTTATACCCTTTCTTGCCAGCCACGCTGTGGAGTATTTGGACGCGTGTGATGGAGCATTGTCCTGCATGAAAATCATGTTTTTCTTGAAGGATGCAGACTTCTTCCTGTACCACTGCTTGAAGAAGGTGTCTTCCAGGAACTGGCAGTAGGACTGGGAGTTGAGCTTGACTCCATCCTCAACCCGAAAAGGCCCCACAAGCTCATCTTTGATGATACCAGCCCAAACCAGTACTTCACCTCCACCTTGCTGGCGTCTGAGGCGGACTGGAGCTCTCTGCCCTTTACCAATCCAGCCACGGGCCCATCCATCTGGCCCATCAAGACTCACTCATTTCATCAGTCCATAAAACCTTAGAAAAATCAGTCTTGAGATATTTCTTGGCCCAGTCTTGACATTTCAGCTTGTGTGTCTTGTTCAGTGGTGGTCGTCTTTCAGCCTTTCTTACCTTGGCCATGTCTCTGAGTATTGCACACCTTGTGCTTTTGGGAACTCCAGTGATGTTGCAGCTCTGAAATATGGCCAAACTGGTGGCAAGTGGCATCGTGGCAGCTGCACGCTTGACTTTTCTCAGTTCATGGGCAGTTATTTTGCGCCTTGGTTTTTCCACATGCTTCTTGCGACCCTGTTGACTATTTTGAATGAAACGCTTGATTGTTCGATGATCACGCTTCAGAAGCTTTGCAATTTTAAGAGTGCTGCATCCCTCTGCAAGATATCTCACTATTTTTGACTTTTCTGAGCCTGTCATGTCCTTCTTTTGACCCATTTTGCCAAAGGAAAGGAAGTTGCCTAATAATTATGCACACCTGATATAGGGTGTTGATGTCATTAGACCACACCCCTTCTCATTACAGAGATGCACATCACCTAATATGCTTAATTGGTAGTAGGCTTTCGAGCCTATACAGCTTGGAGTAAGACAACATGCATAAAGAGGATGATGTGGTCAAAATACTAATTTGCCTAATAATTCTGCACTCCCTGTATATATATATGTACATGTGTATATATATATATATATATATATATATGTACATGTGTGTGTATATATATATATATATATATAGCTGCCATCCTTCACAGCAACAATATTCCTCTACTGTACTAGCTTATTCTATCTGTTTTACCAAGTTGCATATATAGCATACATTTAAATCACCTGAAATAAGCAAACATGGGGCTATAATTGATGGAGCAGAGTGTCTCGTGGGTTCTTGCATGGTATATCTGCTCAGTTGTGAAGTCATATAGAATATGTTTTCACAAGCCATGGGAAGCTGGTGAACAGTGCCGTCTGCAACCTGAACATCAACAATCCAGGAGTCTCCCCGGGGAACCAGCGCCGGTTGTACAAGGGTTAGGGTAACTCCAGTGTCCCTTAGTCCTTGTGCTGTTTTCCCCTCAATTTTTAACGGTTGGCAGTGATGAGACCGGTTGTCTGCATGGGGATCATGGATTAGGGCTATGTGCTCCGGATACTGCCAAGCCGACTGCTCCCAGGCAGCCATTGATTCAGGGGCGTCATTGTAGTATTCCTCGGGAGCCATGGTAGGAGTGGTGCTCACACTATAAGCGTGGTGAGGAGGGGGTCCGGTTTGGTGAGAGGGCACTCAGGGAGTAGACAGGGGCAGCCGGGTTCGTAGGGAAGGACAATTTTGCTTTATGTGGTAGCATGTAGTTTACATTGGTAGCAGCTGCTCCTGGGGCCAGGGGGTTGGGGAAGAGTGGGGCCTACCCTCCTGGGGATCACAGGGGCAAATCTTGGGGGGAGCCCACCAGGCAAATGGATTTGTTGGGGAAGTTTTAGGGGGCTCCCAGACATGGGTCTGGGGGTTTGGCTGAACTGGGACTGGGGTCTCCGTATGTCCATAAACCTATCAGCAAGCCGGGTGGCTTCATCCAACGTTTAGGGGTCATGATCCCTTACCCAGTCTTTAACTTCGCCCGGGGAATGTTGAAAAAAATGCTCCAGTAGCATCTGCTGGACCACTTCTTCAAAGTTGTTGGCTTCGCACCCGTGTAGCCAGCTGATGGCAGCGCGGCTCATCCAATGAGCCCATTCTGTGTGTGTATCCTTGGGCCCAAACCGTGCTTCTCGAAACTGCCTCCGGTCAGTTTCCGGGGTGATGGTATGGCGAGCCAGCAATCTCTTTTTGATTTTCCCATAATCCCGGCTGTAGTCATCTGGGATTGCCCGGTAGGCTTCCGTTGCTCGTCCGGTGAGCTTGCCCACCTGGAGGGGTACCCAGTCCAGATCATCGTCAAACGTTTTGAACGACTGGTGGGTGACTTTGAGAAGGGTACCGGGGGTGGTGCTCAGGACGGAGATGGCATCGCTGTTGACACTTTGCCCCCTCCAGTTGGTTGAGGGCATTTAGTGCCTTGTCCCACTCACGTTCCGCCACTTGAATTATCCGGTCGATAACCTCAAAGGGGGGATCAGGACCATAAGCAGCAAGTGAACTCTGCACTCGCTGGGTAATAAGATCCTCATCTGTGGTTCGTAAAGGGACCCCCAAAATCGGGCTGGGGTCAGTAGATAATCCGTTCGCTTGGTCCAATTCGACCAAGGCAGCCACAATCTCCAGATTCTCTAGGCCCCCGGCATCTTGTCCACTCCGGAGGGCAGCTACAGTCATTCGTTTGTAACTCTCCGCCATCCTAATGGGGTAGGTTGCTCAACGCTGCTCTATGGGCTGGTACAGTAGGACCTCCCGCCGCTGCCACCAGTGTAACGAGAAGGCTAGGCCGCCTGATGTTAATTCTCGTTTGTAAGGGATTCGAGATCTCCTCAGCCCAAGTCCTTAGGAAAAAAGTATCAGCTTCCTCGCCAACCCCCTGGACGTCAACCAAAATATAGCGATCCACAGAAGTAGACACAGCTAACAAGGTTTGTCACAAGAAAAAATAACCGTTTATTGTAGACAGGACAGCACATTTATACAGTAAGATCTTGATAACGGGGAATTGAACAAGACACTTAAAGGGATTAACTTTCACACAATGGGTAATACAATTAAACCTGGCACAAGTCTTGGAGGTGGACCAATGAGGATACACAAGAATACAATCACAGTTTAACACACCTTTCCCAGCTGGCTTCCAGAGTCACGGTGTTTCGTGACAAATATATTATTGGTCGACGAAATTGCAGACTGAAGGCCACACAATATCCATTGGTTTAAGTATATTTACTTTATTGTTATTTTACTTCAAATTTGTAATGTTTCGCTTGAATTATCCAAATTCCATCTTATTAGACACTTAATCTAGCACTTCAGTTTCTTTTGGTTGTTCCTCTGTATTTTAATTGGGAGGGAGTTGGTTGCCTCTGTTTTTTTCTGTGGGCTGCAAGATTTTAATTATCTGTATTTCCAGTGCTAATTGACACATATATAGTAGCGCTAACAATTAATGTTATAGAATCGCATATATTAGATGGAGAAATCCTTCAAAGGCACACATAAGTTAAATGTAAAATATTTTCCTCAGAACAAAATATATCAAATCTAAAGTTTAAAATACATAAAAAAACTTAAGTAGACACCCTCTCCTAGAAATAGCAGATAATGAACCCGGCCCGGAAAACACAGAGACTAAATCAAACAAGAAACTTGTTTCGATAGAATCCTTTTTCAAGCTGAGTATTGCCTTGGTGTGTCTGGATAGAGGTACCAACAGATAGATTTAGATAGTAAAATATTGCCCGAAAAACCAAGCAGAAAACCAAATGGAGATGCTAAGTCCTAATTATTAATTAAGTGAGAGGCGGAGGATCTCCACATGGGACCCAGAGCAGCTGACTGCATAGTCGGCATAGCAGCGAGCTGATCGGGACCCAGAGGAGACATCCGTCATAAAACATGCCCCTCTCGCAATAGGGTGTGCAGCACCCGCTGCCTAGCAATGGAGGTGTCATTTAATGGTTCTTAGCAGTGATAACCGGTATGGAAAGTAGTTTACTTGGGTGGGGAGGTAATCACCTTAAATTTACACCACCTAACTGCATGCACTGGCATAGGACAATGAGCTCCTAGTTTGTAAGTACATACATGTGTTTTTAATTATGCTCTTTTAATCTGTGTGTGTGTGTATATATATATATATATGTGTTTATGTTTGGTTGTGGGGGTTCTTTGTGAGTGCGAAACGCGTTATGCGTTTATCTCTATTCGTGATAAGTGTTACTAAGTTCCATTGTGGTGTAAATCTTTTTTTTCTATCCTTGTTATGGATTATGGTTCTGAATAAAGCAAATTGATATATTTTGGAAGATACACTGGAGTGCCAAGCCTTCTTTTCGTTTGTTAGTTTATGGAGTTTGGGGTGATCCCAGACATTTAGGCACCATAGTGGAATCCAGACACCAAGATTCCACCAATATTTTATAGGAGAATGGAGAGCCAGCTTTTTCTTCTTTCTTCAAACCCAGAGACTGGATAAATAAAAGCTTATTTGAAGGTTGACCCTGTTAAAAGCAGTCATCTTTATTAGTGGAACATCTCTAAAAAGTGAGACCAATGTTGACGGCAAAGTGTCGTTAAACGCGGGCAGCAAGCCGAGGGTCATTTCGATGTAACTTTTTGCAGTTTTGTTTATACAAACACATTACAGTAGAAACAAAGATTGTTACCAAAATAAACAATAATAATTTAGGAAATATGAAGTACTACCAACGGAGTGTTTCACTAAAAACAAATCGTGGTGATCACAAGTACAGTAGAAGGTAATGTTGTGATCCTATTTATTTTACAAACTTACCTTTATAATCCTGTTTCTACACTTGTGAAATTGGGGGGGAAAGTATTGAATACATAGTGTGATGCTTGAGTTTCTTTCCACATTTTCCAGCAAACAAAGAAAATGAAAACTGGTTGTTTTACAAGTATTGTACTGTATATTTACATTGTTACAAGAGATGTGTACTTTGCCTGTACCTTTTAGGGATTTGCTTGTTTGGCACAGTATCATCTGACACGTTTAACATTGCTCGGACTGCCAAAAGCTCACGATGTACCTGCTAAGCAAGGTAAGGCAAAATACGGTGTTTAAATTTATATTCTTATATACTGTACTCATAAGAAAAGGCTTTGCAAACATGTATATCTAAGAATGTATTAGTAATGATGGTTATGTATGTATCTGTTTTTATTAAAAATTCGAATAACAAAAATCTGACTTTCTCGGTGAGTACTGAAAAGCATATATATGAAATCATCAAGTGAGTATATATGATGTGTATAAATATTGTCTAACCTCTATTGTCTTCTAGCTCAATGTATGTGTGTGTGTGTGTATATATATGTGTATATATATATGTGTATATATATGTATATATACATAGTGCCCTCCACTTATATTGGCAGCCTTGGTAAATATGAGCAGAGAAGGCTGTTAAAAATGATATTTTGATATTTTCTTCAAAAACATACATAAAAATATTGTGCTCTCATGGATTTCACACAATTGCAAACCACACAGGTTTATAAAAAATATGTTAAATATATGCTTGGCACAATTATCGACACCCTTATGAATTCATATGAGAAAAATATATTTAAAATATATTCCCATTGATATTTTACATTTTTAGTAGAGTGACTAGGAACAGGAAATTGTTCAACAATGACTTTCTGTCAAATATTAGGTAACACATGGGCCACATCCACCTAGTCATTCATCACACTGGATAAGATCACGGAATATAGCTGTTATGTGTAGCAGGAGGTAGAGTTGAGCGGACACCTGGATGTTCGGGTTCGGCCGAACTTTGGAAAAAAGTCCGGGTTCGGGCTCGAACTTGACCCCGAACTCCATTGAAGTCAATGGGGACACAAACTTTTGGCCACTAAAATGCCTCTAAAAAAGTCCTGGAAATGGCTAGAGGGCTGAAAAATGAAGTAAAATGTGGGTGAGTGTCCCCATTTATACGAATAGGTCAATTGACCTATTCGTATGAATGGGGACTCTATTTCGGTTTATAGAAAGCCAATAGCATTACATGTATTCGGTTTATAGACTTTCGGCTTATGGAATACATGTAATGCTATTGCTATTCTATAAACCGAAAGTCTATAAACCGAATGTCGTTCGGTTTATAGACTTTCGGCTTATGGAATACACGTAATGCTATTGGCTTTCTATAAACCGAAATAGAGTCCCCATTCATACGAATAGGTCAATTGACCTATTCGTATAAATGGGGACACTCACCCACATTTTACTTCATTTTTCAGCCCTCTAGCCATTTCCAGGACTTTTTTAGAGGCATTTTAGTGGCCAAAAGTTTGTGTCCCCATTGACTTCAATGGAGTTCGGGGTCAAGTTCGAGCCCGAACCCGGACTTTTTTCCAAAGTTCGGCCGAACCCGAACACCCAGGTGTCCGCTCAACTCTACCTCCTAGATAGGTAAATTGACCTATTCTTATGAATGGGGACTCTATTTCGGTTTATAGAAAGCCAATAGCATTACATGTATTCCATAAGCCGAACTCCACCACGAACATACAGTGGAATGTCCGTGTTCGGGTCCGGGGTCCAAAAACCATACTGTTCGGTACGAACCCGAACAGTGCGGTTCGGGTTCGCTCAACACTAGCAGGAGGTCATTGAGCTTCACAAAATGGGAATTGGCTATAAGAAAATAGCAAAAGCATTGAAAGTGCCCATTTCCACCATCAGGACAATAATTAAAATCAGCCTGGAAGAGGATGTCTGTCTATATTGTCTCAATGCACTATGAAGAGAATGGTTGTATGAGTGGCCAAAAAATCACAACCAAAAAGGATCACAGCTGGAGAATTATAGACGTTCGTTGCATCTTCGGGTTAGAAAGTCTCCAAAACTACAATCCAACGTCATCTTCATCACTACAAATTGCTTAGAAGGATTTCAAGGAAAAAGCCTCTACTCTCATCCAAAAACAAACTCAACCGTCTTCAGTTTGGTAGACATGTCTATAACTTCAAATGGGATCGAGTTCTATGGTCAGATGAAACCAAAATGTATCTTTTTGGCAATAAACACCATGTATCTTTTTGGTGGGTTTGGCGCACGCAGTGAGATAGCCATATGGAAAAGTACCTCATACCCACTATTAAATATGGTGGTGGTTCTTTCTATGAAATAATAATGTTCATTTAATAATAAGATTAAATGAACACCTGGCTGCCTCTGCCAGAAACGGGCTGTGATTGGATCCAATCAGGGCCGGCCTTTAGAGCGCCGCCACTGCATCCTCCTACAACGCAGCGTGTGCTGGTGGGGAGATCTCAAAGGCGCCAGGTGGGGAAATCTCCCTGCACCAGCCCTCTCGATGTGAATACAAGTAGAAATCCGCCGCCACTGCCGCCTCCTCCTTCGCCAGATGCCCAGATCTCAATAAAGTATAAGTGACGGCGTCCAGCGTCGTGATGTCATGTCACGCGTCACGACGCTGGACAGGTCATGTTACACGTCCCTCTGTGAGAGGAGCATGAGAGGAGACCTGCCCAGGCTGCCCTGCCCTGAAAAGTGGGGAAAAGTTTGACATCTGGATCTGTGGGAGCAAATTCAGCAGCAGCAAGTAGGCGCTGCTCCATATAAAAATAAAATAAATAAAAATGTTATTACATAAACAGCTACTGTATATCTATATACAGTTTCATAACTGTATTTAGATGGAGTAAAAATCATGGTCAGTGTCTAAAAAAAAAATACATTCAGCTGTCTCTTGATTTTTTATTTTGTTTTTATTATTTTTTTTTGTGTGACACACTGACCATGATTTTTATTTAGTGTAGTATTTTGACTATCTTTATAATAACGTATTTGCTCGAATATAAGACGAGGTTTGTTTCAGAGCAAATGCTCTGAAAAAGACCCCTCATCATGTATTAAAGGACCTCAGATCTTGGTCAGATTATAAAACTGGGATCCAGGTCCCCCGCAGAGCTGCAGGGGACCTGGATCCCCCTGGCTAACAGCCGGTGGATGTCTGTGCGATGCACGCAGGCATTCTCCTCTGCCGCCCGCCACGTCCGTCGGGACTTCTATGATGAAGCCGGGTCCTTACATATCGTGCAGACATCCCCCGGCTGCCCCCACTAGCCACCAGGGAGGCTACGTTGGGGGGGAGAGAGACAGACAACATTGGGGGGATGGTGGGGGAGAGAGATAGACAGATAACACTGGGGGTGGGGAGACCGACAACATTGGGGGAGGGTGGGGGAGAGGTGGAGAGACAGACAACATTGGGGGGAGGGTGGGGGAGAGAGACACCATTGGGGGGAGCATTGGGTAAGTCTGGGGGGTCGGGGCAGCATTGGCACATAAAAGGTAAATACAAACAAGAAATGCATTTTTTTTTATATCATAAGTTTTTATTAAATATGAAAACGCAATTTACATGTGAATATACACAAGTTAAACTTTTTTTTCCTATAGGGTAGTCTTATATTCAGGCTTTTAGTTTTTTTTCTAAAGGAATATCCATAGTTTGGGGGGTCGTCTTATAATCAGGGTCGTCTTATATTCGAGCAAATACGGTACTCACTTATTATTGAGCAAGGATACAAAAGGATACAAAATTAAGATCCTACCATGGTCATCCCAGACCCCTGGCTTGAATCCCATAGAAAACTTGTGTGGTGAACTGAAGAGGGGAGTCCACCAGCGTCAATCTAGAAATTTGAAGGATGTGGAGAGATTCTGTATGGAGGAATGGTGTCAGGGCCTTTACCAGGTCAGGTAGGAGTTTAGTGCAGGGATAGTGGAGTTATCCGGTTGCATGTTATTTATTGTGCAGGTTGAGAACAGATAAAGATTGAGCAGGGTAGCATATGCAGAAGGAAAACCTTAGAGAGGGTGAGGACTGGGCAGGGTAGCTTAAGCAGAAGGAACACCCTAGAGAGGGTGAGGAGGGTAGCTTAAGCAGAAGGAACACCCTAGAGAGGGTGAGGACTGGGCAGGGTAGCTTAAGCAGAAGGAACACCCTAGAGAGGGTGAGGACTGAGCAGGGTTACTTTAAGGGAGCAACTTAGTTGTAGAAATCTTGCTGTAGTCAGAGGGTCTCAGGAGATGCTGAAAAAAAGCTGGTTGAGCCGCCCAGGTTCAGATTTCCACTTCCTGGACAGGGTAACAATTCAAATGTGCTTTAAGCAGAGGATCAGGAACAGAAGCAGCAGCTCTCAGCAGTCAGTCATTGAACTTCAATGCAAAAGCACTGTTTGCCAGAAACTGCAGCTATTTAACATGGGTGTGTGCAAAAGGTAATAGCCCACCTGACACCAAACAAAGGGGAAGAAATACAAGCATAGTAAGGTAGGGAGGCCTCTAGAGGAGGAAGGAGGAATATAAGCATACAAATATGTCCATTAATATACCACAGTCAGTATGCCCATTAATATGCCACAGTCAATATGCCCATTAATATGCATTCCCATTTGTCACAGCCATCATGCCCATTAATATGCAAGTCAGTTTGCCAATTAATATACCAATCTTTGCCCATTAATATGCCCCAGTCAGTATGCCCATTAATATGCAACAGTCAGTATGCCCATTAACCCTTTAAGGACAAACCCTCTGAAACATTTCTGGCCATTCTGGACACAGGTTATTTTAACATTTCTTTGCTCTTTGTGTTTAGCTGTAATTTTCTTCTTTGTCATTAGCTGTACACACAAATTATATATTGTTTTTATCGGGACAAGAAGGGCTTTCTTAAGATGCCATCATTTTTTAAATTTTTTTTTTCAAATCATATTTTTATTGGTTTTCACAAAAACATAAGATACAGTAAGTAAGATAAAATGTATTACAGACATGAAAAAGAAAGAGACAAGGACAAACTAGAATGTTGTAGTTCCGGTAAGATTCAATATATTTCCAGGTTCAATTGTGGCATGGGTGAGTTTTGAGGGGGGCAGGTTAGGGACTGGCCAGGGCTTTCATGTTAAATACATTATTTCGCAGGCAATCATAGATGGGCCTGTAATTTTGTGTGGAAGTTGGATCTTTCCCTTCTTTATGTATTACGACTATTCTCGCTTCCAGCATTTCAGCGGGTATTGGCAGGCCATCTAAGACAGCATTAAACAGAGTGGTGAGATTGGGGACTAGAATTTCCTTGAATTTTTTATAGTATGCTGCCAAAAATCCATCTGGACCAGGGGCTCTGGAGGGTTTAAGGGTCTTAATCAACTCCAGTAACTCATCTGACTCAATGGGGCTATTAAGGAAGGTGATCTGTGAGGGTTGAATAGAGGGAAGAGATCGCCTGGTTATTTGTGCCTGGGTTAGCGGCCATCTGTCCCAAGTATAATTTGGAATAATAAGTAGCAAATTCATTAGTTAAAATCTGAGGGTCACATGAACGCTCTGATCCGGCTGTTCTGAAAGATCTGATCATCTGTCGTTTTCGAGATCCTCTAAGTTTCCTAGCTAACATAGTATCAGGTTTATTAGCATGTTGAAAGATTTCTGACCCGTTCTAAGTAAGGAGTGGAGCGCAGACACCGAGAGCAAAGAGTTAAGTTCCTCTCTGGTCCTGCATACGTCTTGTAAAGACTGTGTTGTAAGGGAGGTTTTATGTAAGTTTTCTAGTCTAATCAGCTCGTTGGTGAGGTCTATGTGCTTTTTCTTTCGTTGGTTTTTTTTTGTGATAAAAAGCTTTACTGATTATAACTCTTCTAAAGACTGCTTCATGTGCCTGCCATACTGTTGTAGGAGCTATATGCCAGGAGTAGTGTATTCAGAAAAGTAATTGGCGATAGCTGTTTCTATATCGTGTTGTATAGTTGGGAGAGAGAGAAGCGATTCATTAAGCGATCAGGAAAGATGTTTACGTGTGAGCATGACATTTTCTATTATTATATCATTTGGTGAATGGTCCGTCCATAATAGTTCATAAATTGTAGCATCATAAAGGTGTGAAATTATGCTTTAGGATAGGAGTATATGATCTATTCGAACGTAACTTGCATGGGAGTGAGAGTAAAATGTGTAGTCTCTATGCTTTGGGAAAGCGGTTCTCCAACACGTGTAGATTGGCTTTTAAAGCTTATAGAAATCTAGTGTTTGGATGGGGCCTGGGGGACTTGTCTAGATATGGGTCACAGACTGCATTGAAATCTCCCCCCAGGATCAGCAGGGTCTGGGGAGAGACATTAGTGTATCATAGAATTGTGCATCGGCTAGGTCTGAAGTGTATATGGAAGCTATGACGATCTGGGTGCCATCTAGTTTGCCTCTCAGGATCAAAAATCTACCATTGGTGTCAGCATGAATAGTGTCAGGGATGAAATCAACATGATTACGGAATAGAATCGAGACGCTATTCTTTTCTGCGCCAGTGGCGTGATAATGGGTACGGAATATTGGGTCCCAATATTTGGGGGCCGAAGATGTCTTAAAATGGTTTTCTGTAAGAGAAACGACCTCGTCTCCTCCGCCAAAATAAAGTAAATCAAAGCCCAAAAGAAGATCAGGCTTAACCTAATGGAATTAACTTTTCATAAATTTTAACTTCCCTAATGAGGGCAACTATGTCTGCATGTTTGCACTTCCCCTAGAGTGTTTGCACGTGAACTATTACCTTCTGGAAGTTAAGCAGTTTAGAGAGAATAGTAAATAGTTAGGATTACTGTCTAAAATATTGAGTAGTCCTTGAAGTAATTGAGGAGGCAATTTTGACCATATGGTCTAGCTGATGGGTCAGTCAGCATGTATGGAGTGCCTGGGAGAGAGGCTTAAACATCTAGGAGTACTTAAGACCCTTTGGGTTTGTCAAGAAAAATAGGATCATAAACTTATTCAATACTTTGGGACATAAAAAAATCGAGAACAATTTACATAGGGAAGGACAGGCAGCATCAATGTTAATACTCATCTATCACCAGTACTCTCCATAGAAGATCCATGAGGAAGCCGATCATAGTCCAGGACAAATATTGACCTTAAAAAGTTTGTTCATGAAGTCATCTTCCAGTTTTGTGCTATCCCAGTATAATGAGACTGAGGTGCATAGGTATAGCAGGCACTGTTAATAGGAAAGAACAAAGTTAACCCATATGTCCGCAGTCATCAGCTGCATTCTTTAGGACAGGTGCAGTGTCATGGCAGTCCAGTGTAAGTTCAATGTATTAGGTCACTGCAGGGGGACACAGAGGAACCGATGTTGGGCTTCATCTCGGAGGGAGGGAGATCCATTCTGTGCATGTAGATGTGTCACGTCTGGTTGGGGTAGAAAGCTCTCTTCTCTCAAGCTGGCTGCCTCTGCTCCGCGACGAGGATACTGATAAACCCAGACGTGTTAAGAGACTTGGGCCTTCTGCTGAGTCTGATATAGAATGGAATATTCTGTTTGTTCGGACTGTCGGACAGAATGGGTAGCCCCAGGAGTATCGCACTTTGTTAGCAATCAGAACTTCAACCACTGGTTTCATCATTCTCCGTTTCTGGAGGGTAAGAGATTAGAGATCTGTATAGATTTTGGGTTGGATGTTGTTAACCTCCGTGGTTCCCGTTCTCGTTGCACAGGTCACAACCTCTTTCATCTCAAAATAATGCAATCTGAGTACAATATCACGTGGACATTCGTCTGGACCTGGTCGGGGCCTAAGGGCTCTATGGACTATGTTTATTTGAAATCTCTTCACATCCAATTGAGGCAAGTGGAATTGAAAATATTCCAAAAGGAATTTGTCCAGGTCTTCCTGTGCAGCTTGGAGAGACCGTACTTCATCTCTGAGTTGGGACACCTCTGCTTCAATGGAGGCCACAGTATCCATTGTTTCCTTGTGCTGACATTCTAGTGCATCCGTGCAGTTTCCTATAGCTGTGACCTTGTGGGTCAATTCGTTTAAGCCCACTCTGGGGTCTCTTTGCAAATCTGTTTTTAGGCTGGCAAGCATCGTGGAGATCTGCTGAGTAAAGTGCATAAAGTCAGCTTTCGTGCACGGAGGGAGGTCTGAGGCACTTGCAATGTCTTCCTGCATTTCTGTAGGGTCTTCCGGTTGGCTGTCTTGTGACAGGGGCGTTGAATGCCTGCTCCAGGGGGGAAAAGGCTTTGGAATCCTTGCGGGGCCGAGTTATTTGCTTTTTTCAGTTTCCCTGGCTTTTTAGCAGGGGTTTTAGCTGGCATAGTTTAAGTTTTGAGGGCGTATATTAGCTGTAATATCTGGTTTGGCGGAGGTGCGTAGCGGAGCTCACTCAGAATGCGGCCATCTTGTTTGCGTGCTCGACACACCATCATTTTGATCATGTCTTATAACACGGGCGTCCAAAGTGCGGCCCGCCTGCCAGAGAGGTGCGGCCTGCATGAGAGTGGCAGCGGTAGCCGCACCTCTCACCCGCTCCAGCAAAGTGCGCACCGGGATGTCACCGACACCCGGTGCTCCAACACAGTCAGTGCGCGAGCAGGGAGGGGAAACAACATGGTTTTTTTTTCTTATTGTAAAAGTGTGTGTGTATGTAAGTGTAACATGGTGTGTTAGAGTGACTGTGTATTTGTGTATGTGTGTCTGTGTATGCACGTTGAATGTGTGCATTTAATGTGAGTGTTTTTTTATAACAAAATAACGGGGTTTTTCTTTCTTAAAAAAAAAAAGCAAAACTCTTATGTTTGTGTGGAAGTGTGACTTAGTGTATGTGTCAGTGTGAATCAGTGTATGTGTGTGTGTAAATGCAACTATGTGTGTATTTGAGTGTGTGTGTATGTAAGTGTAACTGTGTAAGAATGACTGTGTGCATTTAATTTTAGTATTTATTGGGACTGTATGTATGTATATCCACGTGTGTGTGTGTGTGTATCCACGTGTGTGTGTGTGTGTGTGTATATATATCCACTTGTGTGTGTGTGTATGTATATCAACGTCTGCGTGTATGTATATCTGTGTGTGTGTGTGTATCCACGTGTGTGTGTGTGTGTATATATATCCACTTGTGTGTGTGTGTATGTATATCAACGTCTGCGTGTATGTATATCTGTGTGTGTGTGTGTATGTATATCCACGTGTGTGTGTGTATGTATGTGTGTATATCAACGTGTGTGTGTGTGTATGTATATCAACGTGTGTGTGTGTGTGTGTATGTATGTATATGCACGTATGTGTGTATGTATATCCATGTGTGTGTGTGTGTGTGTGTGTGTGTGTGTATATATATAAATATATATGAATATATCCACGTGTGTGTGTGTGTATGTGTATATATATATATATATATATATATATATGTATATACCGTATTTGCTCGAATATAAGAAAAGGTTTTTTTCAGAGCAAATGCTCTGAAAAATCCTCCTCGTCTTACATTCGATGTCTTCTTATAATCTGACCTCAAATTGAGGTCAGATTATAAGACATGGATCCAGGTCCCCAGCAGAGCTGCAGGGGACCTGGATCCCCCTCTCTAACAGCAGGGGATGTCTGCGCGATGAGCGCAGACTCCCCTGCTTCCGCCCGGCACGACCGCCGGGGCTTCTGTGAAGAAGCCTGGTACTTCCGCTTTCGTCACAGAAGTCCCGGCGAGCGTGCCGGGCGGCAGCAGGGGAGTCTGTGCTCATCGCGAAGACATCCTCTGCTGCCCCACTAGCCACCAGGGTAAATCGGGCAGCTGGGGGATGTCTGCACGATACGTGCAGACATCCTCCATGCTGCCCGACACGGCAGTCTATTATGACGGACCGGCTGTCCGTCATAATAGACTGCCGTGTCGGGCAGCATGGAGGATGTCTGCACGTACCATGCAGACATCCCCCGGCTGCCCCTACTAGCCACCAGGGATCGAGGTAAGGGGGAGAGGGAGGGGGGGACGGAGGACACAGACAGACAAGGGGAGGGGGGGGATAGAGAGAGACAAAGGGAGGGGGATGGGGGGAGACACAGACAAGGGGAGGGAGGGGGACAGAGAGAGACAAAGGGAGGGGGAGGAGACAGACAAGGGGGGGAGGGGGGAGACAGACAAGGGGAGGGAGGGGGACAGAGAGAAAAGGGGAGGGGGGGATAGATAGAGATAAGAGAGAAGTTTTGGGGGGAGAGAGAGACAACACTGGGGGGGAAATAGACAGCTGGGGGAGCGGGAGAGAGGCCGCATTGGCACATAAAAGCAAATAAAAACAAGAAATGCATTTGTATAATATAAACTTTTTATTAAATATTAAAAAGCAATTTACATATATACAAGTTAAACTTTTTTCCTATAGGGTAGTCTTATAATCAGGCTTTTAGTTTTTTTTCCTAAAGGAATGTACAAATTTGGGGGGGTCGTCTTATAATCAGGGTCGTCTTATAATCGAGCAAATACGGTACACACGCGCACACACACATTTTTCTCCCAAAAATGAAAAATCAATGCGGCCCACACACAAATAAATTTACGCTGAAGTGGCCCACTGCAAAACAAACTTGGACACCCCTGTCTTATAATATAGTATTAAAAAAAAAAAAAAATATGGTGAAAAAAACACATTTTCTCACTTTTATTTGAAAAAAAAAAAGCTTACGAAAAAAAACAGATAAATAGATTTTACTATTTCTCCTGAGTACATGGATACCACCCATGCATAGGTTTGTCAGCTTGTTTTGTGGTTAAAAAGCCACATCTGTGAGGTGCGCTTTTTGGTTTTCCAACTTGGAATTTTGACATGTAGACAACCTGCACCCATTTCCCATTTGGGACATTTTTAAAGCCAGCCAGTGTATTTTGAAAACTAGACACTCGGGGCATCGAGGTGAGGTCCGTGTGAGATGCACGTGTTATTGAAAGCGGCATTGGGGAACTAAGTTTCTTTAATAAACACGGCACGCCGTCAAGGGCACATAATCCTGTGTGTGTAAGTGACTCTGTGTGTGTATGTAAGTGACTCTGTGTGTGTGTAGGTGACTGTGTGTAAGTAACTCTGTGCATGCGTTTATATGTGTAAGTGACTGTGTGTCTGTGTGTGTGTAAGTGACTGTGTGTCAGTGTAAGTGATTCTGTGTGTGTGTGTGTGTGTAAGTGTAGTAACAGTAGTGTGGATGGGTGACACTAGGTGGGATAGGCCAAAGATGAATTGTGCGTGTTCCAGCTAGGTGGGATCAGCTAGAGGTAAAGTGACGGTATTCTAGTGTGTTGGGTAGTAAGCTTCTTTAAAGAGATGAGTTTTCAGGGACTTTTTAAGGTTTTAAAAGGAGTGAGAGAGCTGGATGCTGAGGGAGTTCCAGAGAGAGGGGGCAGCTTGGGCAAAATCTTGGAGACACGAGTGAGAAGTGGGGATGAGGTTGGAGGAGAGTTTTAGTCCCATTTAGTCTACATAGAGGCATTGAAGCAAAACCGATAAGAGTAAAGAAAGCAACCTTTCACTAGGACACTAGGACATGTTTGCGTGATGTACCTGGCACGTCATATGTCGAGAAGGGGTTAATATGCCACTCTTTGCCCAATAATATGTCACAGCCAGTTACCCTCCCCTTCCCCAGTACTTACCTTGGTTCTGCGCAAGACAGCAGACTTCACATGTTGCCTCTCTTTGTGCTCCTTCACTGATCTGGCTTGAGCACCAGAAGGTCACGTGACCGCTGGCGGTCTGACGTCAGATCAGTGTGCAGGTATGCGAGACAGGCATCTTTTGATCTCCCCAGCCAGCATCCCTGACAGCACATTTTTTTTTTAGGGGCTGAATGAAAGAGCCTGCGGTCCGCACTTTGGAGACACCTGAATTAGACAATGGCAACAGAGTGTTACTGTGGGGTACCTCAGAGATCTGTTTTTGGAACTGTCACAAAACACTGACTCTGGTAGCCAGCTGGGAAAGGTCTGTTAAACTGTGATTGTATGCTTGTGTATCCTCATTGGTCCACCTCCAAGACTTGTGCCAGGTTTAATTGTATTACCCATTGTGTGAAAGTTAATCCCTTTAAGTGTCTTGTTCAATCTCTCCTGTTATCAAGATGTTACTGTATAAATGTGCTGTCCTGTCTACAATAAACTGTACTTTTTGCTTGTGACAAACCTTGGTAACTGTGTCTACTTCTGGGGATTGCCATATTTTGGTTGACGTCCAGGGGTTGGCAAGGAAGCTGAAACTTTCTTCCTAAGGACTTGGGCTGAGGAGATATTGAATCCCTTACAAACGAGAATTAACATCAGACGGCCTAGTTTTCTCGTTACAGGAACCGTTCTCTTTAATATCTTTACCTGAGGCGGCAGGGGGTTAAGGTGACGCATAGGCCATTAGTATGAGCAGTCATCTCTGACAGTCTGCTAAGAGTTTTTGGACAAAATAGACCAGAAACATGGAAAAGAATTCAAAATCCTAAAAATAAACACCCAGAGAAATTGGCCCAGGTTCATGAAATTAATACAAATGTGAAAGGTATAAGGAGTGGCTAAAAAAGGTTACATGCAGCAAGAGTTAGTACACTAGAGCACACTACTCGTGAACATTTGTAGCCAGACTAAGGCAGGTGCCGCTCAAACAGGGAAAGTTTGCCACTCTGTGGTCGAGCAAGGGAATGGTTGCCACTCTGTGCGAGTACCACTCTGTGGCCGAGCAAGGGAAGGGTTGGGACACGACACTGTGACCCAGCACGTAAGGAGCAAGGAACAAAGGGTATTCCTTTTTTTACACACATTGTACTTCAGGTATACATTTTCTGATTCTGGTATTTATCACTACCAAACAACACACTAATATGTATTCAGCAACATCTCCTGGGTACAACAATACCACCCATGTATAGTCTTGTTGGGTTGCTTGGGGGCGCATCTCAGTGTTGCCACCTGAAATTTTGACATGTAGTCAACCTGCGCCCATGTCCAGGGTTGGATGGTATATATCAAACTATAGATTTCATGATATTTACCGGTTGATCACCAGATTTTTATTTAAATTATTAGGGCCTTGCTGTCTTTTACATATTATTAATTAATTTACCTTTTTTAATTTGAATTGTAAAATGTTAGTATTTTTAGTTAGTTATTAGTTAATATTTATTGAAATCTTAAAATAATGTATCTAATAATATTTCTACTGCAATTCCAAAATTAGGCAAAATCAGACTGGCAAAGCTCAGGTTGAAATGAGTAATACCCTACATAATGATACTAACACTAAAAGTTGGAGAAAGGCTTCTCTATTTGGAAAACAATACTGTACAACCCCTCCACTGACTAGGTGGAAATCAGTTAACTTTCAAGACTCTCAGCAGTGGGGTGAGGGTGATTGGAAAACAATAAAGACAAACTGGGAACTTGTCAAAGCAAGCAAGCCGACATTTATGTTCAAATACATGAACCGAAACTCATGCAAGAAAATAGATAGCAAAGCCAAAATGAGTGTTGATGTGATGTGAGTGTGTAAAGGTAATGATACTGAAAATGAGGATGAAGAAATTCAGTTTCAAGAAGAACACCCTTCTGACAATGGGGATTCTGATTCCTCGTCTTGTTCTACTGACTGACTTGATTGGAAGACTAGGAGATGGAGTGCCAATGACATTTAAGTTGCAAGCCAAAACAATTCAAATACTCGATCACAAAAGTGTTTCTCTTCCCCACAGTGTGTATTAAACTTTAATAAATGTTGTTAAACATTAGTAAAATGGGATTTAGATGAGTAAATTGGGGACAGGTCCTCTTTACATTCACTGAATTTGACCTTGTTATTTTAAATGCTGACTGAAGCTGACCCCCCCCCCCCCATTATAATTATTTTAATGGCTAACACTAAGCTTAGTGTCTTTCATGTTTTAGGGGGGGAAAAGTGATATATATCAAACACTTGACATATATCCGATATATATCATAAATATCCGATATATTTGAACCCTGCCCATGTTCTATTTGGGATATTTTTGAAGCCAGCCAATGTAATTTACCCCCACCAAACCATATATTAGTGAAAAGTAGGCACCCACGACTCCTTGTGGTAAGGGCTCAGAAGCCACTGATACATCACTAAATGATGTATCAAAAAGCTGACTAGGGTCAGCTACAAAGAAATTAACCCCTAAAAAAATGCAGACAGAAATAAATGTGCTGCTGTGCTAGATCACTGCTTATGCAGTGATCAATGACAGAGAAGGGGTTAATACACAGGGAATGGCTTTTATAAAAGCCCTTGGGTATCAAAATTGTATTTTATTTTTTATTATAACTAATTTTACTACACTTATCTGTCTTTCTCCCTCACTAAAACACAGGTGAGGAGAGGGATGCAGGTGCAAAGAAGTCAGATAAATATTTTATAAATATTGATCTGACCAGGCACTAATGATTGCTCATTTGAGCATCACCACTGCCTTGCACTGTGACTACCAGTTACAGATTGCCTCTATGATGGTATCTTGTAACAGGGTCCAGAGCACAGGAAGCAGCTACTTCCTGCTTCCTGTGCTCTTGCCATTAGAATGACAATGAACAAAGATCTGTCTGTTATTTTTTTTTTTAGTGTTGCTGATTGCCTTGGCTTGCAACGTCCTATTAGCGTAAGTCATTCCCCATTCCCCATACCGAACACTACAATATAAAAAACATAATGATATGTGAATAAACAGAAAGATTCAGGATACAATAAGAATGAGAAAAAGTTTTGAACAGTAGTGTATATGTTACAAAAATGTATATTGCACAAATGTATTTCAAATCATTAGGGTGACTCCCTCTTAATAAAATGATAGATAAATAAAGCTGGTTTGAGGTGCTTGCCTCCTTTGTGTCCTGTCCTCCTGACGGGGGGCGTGACCCTCTGGCTAGTTCTTTCCCCATCTGTGACGGGCACCCGATCTTGTTCTGGGACTCCATGGCTCAGTTCTCCACGCTTTCACGTGTGGGCGGAGTTAAGGGTCTTGGCCAAATGTACCACACCGATCCCTGACACCGACAACCAATGGAGGACACGGAGAGGTGAGATCTGCAGCTCTAATGAGCACGCACTATAAAACCTCCAGGCTCCCTCAACATGGTGCTCAGATATTGTTGGCTGTCTCTCTGTGCACAGTGAGCCCCTGAGCTCTGTTCCCAGTATTCATTTTGTACCTGTTTTTTTGGATTTACCTTTTTGCTGCCTGCCCTTTATCCCGGACGGTTTACTTGATTATCCTTGTGTGCCGCCTAGCCTTTGACCTTTCTTTGTATCTTGGATTATTCCCCCCGTTTACCCACGCCTGCATCCTAGGTTCCTTCCCTGTACTCTGCTAGTCAGATTCGTACATAATATCCGAGCCACTATATGGAACCCGCAATTATAACCAAGGTTATTATCCCCTTAACCCAGCAATTGGCCGCACTAACACATATGGTCCAGGACCTACAAGCTGGACAAGCTACATTACAAAAACATTTCCAGGAACTTCATACCAGTAAAATCATTCCCGAACCTGCACCACATCTTCCACCCATAGTTCCTGAAGGTGCCATGGCTCCAGAACCCATTTATCCCTGCCAGAGTTCACGGGAGATCGATCACTCTACCAAAAAAATTTTTTTTACATTTTGTCAGACATTGTTTTCCTAGAAGCCACGTACATACTCCTCTGAATACATATGTTGTATCTACACTGTTATTTCCCTACTGGATGGTGGACCACAACAATTGGTATACCATCTATTATGGATAAATAGTCCTCTATTGACTACATGGGAGGCTTTTCAGCAATCTATGCAAGATTGGCCCCCAATCTTTTTGGCACCGGGGACCGTTTCCAATGAAGAAAAAAAAATTCATGGCCCGGTTTATGGGGTTGGGAGCAGTTGGTCAATATGCCAGTATTTTGCCACTGAATATGCCAGTATTTTGCCACTAAATATTCCAGTATTTTGCCACTGAATATGCCAGTATTTAGCCATTCAGTATGCCAGTATTTAGCCATTCAATATGCCAGTATTTAGCTATTCAATTTGCCAGTATTTAGCCACTCAATATGCCAGAATTTAGGCACTCGGTATGCCAGTATTTTGCCACTCAGTATTTCAGTATTTAGTCATTCAGTATGCCAGTATTTAGCCATTCAATATGCCAGTATTTAGCCACTCAATATGTCAGTATTTTGCCACTCAATAAGCCAGTATTTTGCCACTTAATCACTGAATAAACCAGCATTTAGCCATTCAATATGCCAGTACTTTGCCACTCAGTATGCCAGTATTTTACCACTCAGTATGCCCGTTTTTAGCCATTTAATATGCCAGTATTTAGCCACTCAATATGCCAGTATTTAGCCACTCAGTAAGCCAGTATGTTGCACGGAGGGGAACAGAGCCACCGGATGTGATGTAAGGTCATTACCGTTCGCATTTTTTTTCCTTTACTTTATTGAAGCCACGAGGCTGGAGGGGAGCGCAGAATGCTTCCCTCACGGCACTTGGCCCGGCTAAACAGAGGCTGAGGCCCGAGGGTTGGGGACCCCTGATTTAGACTAAACGACCGCAACTATGTGATCAATACTACTGAAGGATTGGAATTCTTAAATAGCACATTATTACCAGGACCAAGCACTCTGGAGAGATCTAAAAGTTCAACACCACAACCACTGCCCGGGAATACTGAAGAATTATTTTAGATAGTTAAACAGTTGTATTTCTCTATATTTTTTCTCAATGCTTAATAAGTTATATAATATGCTCTTTGTCGCTATTATTTGAATAATCTTAATCCACCCTTCCCCCTTTTTTCTCTTTTCCTTGCATCCCTATTATTCCCTCTTTTCACTTCTCTCACCTCCCCTATCTTCTCCTCCTCTTTTTTTTAAGTTTATTTATTTTCATATGTGTCCAGAAATGCTTATTTGTCTCAGTTCTCTCTATATTCCCTCTATAGGCCTGTAAATTATTCAAGATGGGAACCCTTTTCTTTCCCTTCTTGAGGCCTTATTTTTTGTATATACCTTATTTTTCTAATTATTTTCTTTGTTCGTTGCTTTTCAATTTTCACTTCTTTTCCTTTTCTGGGACTTTTTCTCCAACTTCTTTTTCCTGTTTCAATTTATTATTTTCTGATAGTAACATATTTTTGTTCTCTGGTTCTTATCTTTCGAAGTGAAGTTTATAAAAAGTAAATAATTATATTTTATATCATTATATATATAAATATAGTCAGATGAGACATGTTATGTTTTATTTTAGCTCATTAAGTAATTATGGTTTTTCATCTCTCAAATTGTGTGTGTGGGAGACTCCTTGCGTGTATTACTTCATATTTATTTTTTTACATTTTTATTGGTTTCAAAATAGCATACATAATGATAGGAAACTCAGTATGGTGATAACATACATTGAATTCAAAGACTTTATATATTTTTACAGTACATAAATACTACATTGACATACAGTGAGTTATTGTCGTATGAAACCTCAAGAATAAAATCTGTGAAGCCAAACTTGTCACTACAACAACATCGAAACAAAAATATTAAACTCTCCATTATTTCATATTTAAAGTTAAACATACAAAATAACAAAAATGGTTTTAAAATGTTATTCACATAACGTAAGGGGTCTTAACTCATCACACAAGAGATGCTTATTGTTCAGAGAGTTAGCAAAACAAAGAGTTGTCTTCCTTCAGGAAACTTTTTTTTTTTTAAACAACATCCCAAAATTCTTTTCTAACAATTTCCCAACACAATTTCATTCGACGTATACTACCAAAAGTAGAGGTGTTTCTATGTTGTTTCGTAAAAATCTGGCATGTAGAACACATGAAATAATTGAGGATCCGGGTGGTAGTTTTCTTATTTGGAAGGGCTCCCTTGGTGGCGTGGATGATTCTCTGGTGAACATGTACTTCCCCAACTCGGGGCAATATAAATACTTATGGAAAATTATTACTCGTACCATGAAAAATAGTAAGGGCAAATTCATTTTGGGAGGGGACACAAACTTTGTCTTGGACTGCGATCTGGATATCATTAGAGAAAATCATTTGGCTACCAAAAATTATATAAATGAACAAGTGGCCACTCTCTGCTCAAATTACCTTTTTTTCACAGAATATATATATCTGGCTAGTTCAACACGAAGGTGAGAGAGATTACACTTATCATTCCACCACTCACAACATGTATTCTCACATTGATCGGTTCTTGATGGGGCATTATGTACTTCCAAATGTAATAAAATCTGATTTTTTTTATATTAACTGGTCAGATCATGGCCCAATAACATTGCATTTAGAGGAATCATTTCTATCAACACCCACTAAAATCTGTGAGATAGGAGATTATGTGATAGACAATATGGAAGACAAGACTTTTAGTTGAACAAGAACTCCAAAACGTATAATGAAAATGTGACCCTAAATTTATATGCTAATTCATTATGGAATACACATAAAGCTGTGCTGAGAGAACATTTTATTTATTTAGAGCATCTTACTTGAAAAAAATTAGGTCCAAATATTTACACGAATTGGAATTATACAAACTAAAATAAAAAAAACTGACACTTCTCTGTCCCTTGCTACTAAAAGCTCTAAAATTAAGACTAAACTTAATACTTTGCAAGTATTGCATACTGCTCCGATGTTGATAAAAATTAAACAAACTTTTTATTCCGAAGGGAATAAAGCCTCCACTTTATTGGCCTCTAAATTGCAACATAAGATATCTCTATCCAGAACAGATCACTTATTGAACAATGAGGGCATAAAAATTACACACCCTGTCAAAATTAGCAATGAATTTGCAAATTATTATAAAAAAATGATACAATTAGATAACAGATCCTAAAGTGATCCAGCCCACTACTAAAAGTATTTGTTCATTTCTGGATAAGGTTCCCTTGAAACATATTTCAACCACTAAATTGAACAGTCCTGATCATCCATTTACTAATGAGGAGACTTCCAATGCAATACCTCCTTGGAAAAGCTCCGGGGCTTGACGGTTTTTCCAGGTTATATTTTAGATCCTTCTGCAGAATCTTGACTCCCCACTTAACTCAATTATTTCATCAGTATTGGTCTTCTGGTGAGATGCCCGGAGAAGCTTTGTGTGCACAAATTGTGACCTTGCCCAAACAAGGTAAAACCCATAATATTTGTAAAAATATCTCTAATTAACAATAATACGAAAATGATTTCAAAAATTTTGCCAATAAGCATATCAAAAATGCTCCCTTTTTTAATTGCTAAAGATCAAGTGGGCTGAGTCATGGACCATCAGGCTCTGGAAAGCACAAGGAGATTTATCAACTTGATCCACCAAATCAAATCGGATAGAATGCCTTCTTTGCTACTTGCATTAGATGCGGAGAAGGCATTCAAAAGAATTCATTCATTTTTAAAAGAGGTTCTGACGCGATTTGGACTACCCGAATCTTTCATCAGGGCAATGTTCGCTTTATAGCTTTATACAGCTCTCCAATGGCTAAGGTCTTCTACGAGTTTTAGATCAAATAGCTTTTCGCTTTCTAATGGTACCAGACAGGTACTATGTCCATTGTCCACTTTTTTTGTGTTGGCAATGGAGCCCCTCTCTGAGATAATCCGTAATGTGCAGAGATTGAGGGAGTGGTGGTCGCAGACAGAGTACATAAAATAGATCTCTTCGCAGATGACATTATGCTGTCCTTAAGAAATCCAATGTCCTCGATTTCGCCTCTAATGAGAATTTTCATTTTACAAATTAAATACTGATAAAACTCAGGCTTTTGCTTTCTTTATTCCCCATTATGAATTGGATATGTTTCATACTTAGGAATTAATTTATGCAAGAATTTATCAAAGATGCATGTCTGTAACCTGGGAAAGTTCTGGACCACTTTTAGGAAACAACTGGAGGATTGGAGTAATCTTGACATCTCATGGATAAGCAGATTAAATGCAATTCGGATGAACATTCTCCCCAAAATTTTATATTATATTAGAACCATTCCTTTACCTATTCCCATATCATTCTTTAGTAAAATTCATTCATCACTCTTTTCATTTATTTGGAACAAGTAATCCAGTAGAATAAAATTGACTGCTCTTCAGATGCCAGGGGTTGGTGGCGGTATGGGTTTGCCAGATTTTATTAAGTATTTCCCCGCCACCAACGCAGAAGCCGCATTCAAGTTTAATCTTGGCTCCAACTTCCCATTGTGGCTGGAAATGGAAACAACTAAAATTGTGCCATTTTCAATAAAAGAGATCCTGTGGATGCCAACACCCCACAGACCACAATTTTCCAAGATGTTTCCCACTACATCCATTAGGGACTGGAAGATTTTATTTGGAAAAACTGGGCCTCTATCACTGTGGTCTAGAGCTTCTCTAACTTCTGTCCTAAGATTGCATATTCCAAGCTTTAATTTGAAATATTGGTCGGATCACTCAATCACACATTTAGATAATTTAGTTTCTTCAAATTCGTTTCTTTCTTTTGCCGGAATTAAGGGACAAGTTTGAAATAGATGATACACATGAAAAAGAATACAGTGATATGATTGATTTGATCACTAATAGATGTGGTCTATCTGATTCTAAATTTAACATGTCACCGATGGAAAAGATTTATCATTCGGATTCCGATAGAAAACACATTATTTTAACATGCTACGATTTATTTAATGTAAGTGATAAAATGAAATTAGATCCTATGGTTAAATGGGAACGCCAATTAGGGGAAGAAATAGAATGGGCTTTATGGTCAAAAATAGCCACGGCTCTCAAGATAATCCCACAATCCACTTCTCATATTGAGTCTCACTTTAAGATCCTTCACAGGTGGTATTTAATTCCATATAAATTATTTAAATTGAATCTATCTCACACAAACATTTGTTGGAGGGACTGTGGTCAAATTGGATCGTTATCTCACATTTTGTGGTTTTGTCCTAAATTACAAACGTTTTGGAAATCCATACATATTATAATTAAAATACTAGACAACTCCATAATTGAACTGTTTCCCACACTTTTCTTTTTAAAAAAGATTCCTGAGCAATATCTATAAGCTGAAAAGTATCCTACTAGGCCATATATTAATAGCTGCCACTATGTCCATCCCTAGACATTGGAATTCGCCTGACGTTCCTAATATAAAAAAAGTCATATTCTCTCTTTTTGTGAATATGAGATATGAACTCTCATTCAGGGTATAATCTGAATCTAATATACAATTGAGAAATGAATGGGAAAGATGTGAGATAAGACGGTATCACAATTTATAGATATGGACCCACCTGTCCTTCCAAAGTAACAGGCATTGTTTATTTGAGATATTACACATTTATTTTTATGTTGCCTTTTTATTTTATTTTTAGGATTCATTCTAAATATTTGTTGCTTTTTCTTAACCGGAGAATGTTTTATTTATTTTCCCCAATTGTCATATGTTATAAGGTTGATGATTTCAAATTTACTAATTATTTTGGCAATGTTATATTATAACATATTTTTTTAAAAACTCAATAACAATTATTTAAGACAACCTATCAAATACACTCGGTATTCCATGTCTCATTAATAAAGCCTTGGTCAACAACGCAAATACACTGAAGACATTGATACCTCCAGCACTCGCTCTACTTGACAGTGAGGAGGTGTATGAGATCCAGCTGATCCTTAACTCAGGTATCAGAAGAGGTCATCTAGCATTATGATACACTGGAAGAGCTATGGGGCGACCGAGTGTTCCTGGGAACCCATCCAGAATCTCCATGACCCTGCCAAAATACGTTCTTTCCATGCCCATCAACCTGATGATGCTTTCTAAGTCGCAAAAAAATGCCCTGCCGCCTTAAAATGGAATTGTAATTTTCTCTGTCTGTACCAATAATTGTTTCAATAATTCTTATTACCAACTTATGTTGGCTATTACGGTCTCTAAGTGGTCTAGTAGTACGCCCTATCCAGAATCTGAAACAGGGACAAGTTAGCATGTACTCTACATATTCATTAGCACACGTTATTTATTGTTTTAATGTATAGTTTACTTCCTCTAAAATGTCGCCTTGATGCTGGGACATGTCCTGGGTGTGCAATGGGTGTGATGCGACATGTGCTGGGGTAAGTCCTAGGTATGCACTGTAGGTGATGGGGCATGTCCTGGATGTGCAATGTGGGTGATGGGGCATGTCCTGCCCGAATGTGCAATGTAGTTGATGGGGCATGTCCTGGGTGTGCAGTGTTTCAATGTGGGTGCTGGAGCATCTCCGTGGTATGCAATATGGATGCTTGGGGATGTCCCCGGTGTGCAATGGGGGTGCTGGGTATGTCCTAGGTGTGCATTTTTAGTGAGGGGGCTGTCCTGGGTGTGCAGTGTGGGTGACAGGACAGGTCCTAGGATGCTGAGGTAAGTTTTGGGTCTGCAATGTGGGTGTTGGGGCATGTATTGGGTGTGCATTGTAGGTGATGGGGTATGTCCTGGGTGTGCAATGCTGTATTGTGGGTGCTGGGGCATGTCCTGTGAATGTAAAGTGGGTGCTAGCTGGGGCAATGTGGGTGTGCATTGTGGGTGATGGGGCATGTCCAGGGGAGCTGGGGAAAGTCCTGGGTCTGCAATGTGGGTGCTGGGGCATGTCCTGGGTGTGCAATGTAGGTGATGGGGTATGTCCTGGGTGTGCAATGTTGTAAAGCGCGTGCTGGGGCATGTCCTGTGGATGCAAAGTGGGTGCTACCTTGGGTAAGTCATAGGTGTGCAATGTGGGTGCTATGGCAAAGGATGTGGGGGCAATAACAAGAGGAGAAATGGAGTGGGGAGGGGGGGGGGGGTGGATGCCTAGAACATTTGGTCTGTAAGAGGCCCCACAATTTCTGATGGTTGCCCTGACTATCAAAAATGAAGATGATCTGTATAGATTATTCACTGTTCTGTTGGGTGAATCAGTGATTGTAGACTGCTTGATTACTGGCAGATTACTTAGAGGACAAATACACTCAATTAATCTTAGTAGGAAAAAGAGCATCCCCACTGCATGGTGAGATCAATATTAATCCCTTCAAGACAATAGACATGTCAGGAACATCCAGCCCTGTTCCCGTCAATCCCTGTGGTGAAACAAGCGTTTTTCGCGAACAATGATCACGAAAACCACTCTGATGGTGCTGCGCTATTGCCTCAATGTCGAGGCAATAGCCAGCACCAAAATTCCGGCTCTGGGGCACACACGATTGCTCCACTGTGCCCTCTTGTGGTCAGAGCTTCGGAAGTGAATTTTTTTTTTACTTCCGACGCTCTGAATATGTTGCTTGACTGCCCCTAGAGGCAGTCAGCAACATTGCAATGAGAAAAAAAAACTTAATTAGCTTAAATCTAGGGTTAGTATAGCAGCTAGAGTTACAATTAAATTAGGATTAGCATAAGGGATAGGGTTACAAATAAATTAAAATATATTAAGGGTTAGCATAAGGGTTAGAGTTTGGTTTAATTTAGGATTAGGGTTAGGGTTAAATTTAGGGTTTGGGTTATGGGGCAAAAAAAACAAAAAACACAATTTTTGTTTTTTTACCACATAACTAGCAAAAAACTGCAGAAAAACATGGAAACAAGCATATTTATTGAACACAGGACAAAATTTAGAAACTATTTAGATGGGGTCTTTTTTTAATGATTATATTTGTGTAAATAATATTTTAGGCCAAAGTTAGAAAAAGTGTTTGTTTTTTTTTTGTTCATCATATTTCATGATTTGTTTTGTAGCAAATTATAAGATATGATGAACATAATGGTATGTGAGAAAGAAGACAGTTTGTGCTAAACACAAACACCCCAGAAATGTAAAAACAGCCCTTGTCACAAAGGGAAAGTCAAGGTCAAATTGTCTTGTCACTAAGGGGTTAAACAATTATTAATTTGACCACTTTGGATCTGCCTCCCTCTCCTCACATTTTTTTTTAGAGTGGGGGAGAGAGATCAAAGTAGTAAAAGTAAAATAAAAAAAACAACAATAAAACAAATTTATGTCTTGCTCTTCTCCCTTCCCATTTATGTCTCTCCCTACCCATATATGTCTCTCCTCTGCCATCCCATATCTGTCTGTCTTTCCTCTGCCATCCCATGTCTGTCTGTTTCTACTCTACCATCCCATTTATGTCTCTCTCTTCTCCCTTCCCATTTATGTGTCTCTCCTCTCCCTTCCCATGTCTGTCTGTCTCCTCTCCCTTCCCATGTCTCTCTCTATTCTCTACCTCCTATGACTGTCTCTTTGTCTCTCTAAACATGTATGTGTCTCTCCTCTTCCCAATAGCTGTCTCTTTTCCTCCTCTCCCCGTCTGTGTTCTCTCCTCTCTCCCCAACCCGTCAGTGTTCTCTCTTCTCCTCCCTTCAGTGTTCTCTCTTCTCCCCCATACGTGTTCTCTCCTCTCTCTCCCCCATCAATGTTCTCTCCTCTTCCCCCTGCTATCAGTGTTCTTTCCTCTCTCTTCCCCCCATCAGTGTTCTCTCCTCTCTCCCCCCCCCGGTCGTGTATCTTGGTTTTGTGCTGCTCTAGGCAGACAAAATTTGGGCACCCCCCCTACCCACGATGCACACCAACGACATGACCCATAACCCATGTTGCACACCAAGGACATGCCCCATCACCCCATTACATACACATTGCCAATATTATTTGCCATTTAATATGACCCAGCCAATTTGCCCAATAATATGGCAGTGTTAGTTGCCATTTAATATGCCCCAGCCAATTTGCCCAATAATATGCCAGTGTTATTTGCCATTTAATATGCCCCTGCCAATTTGCCCAAAATTAAGCCAGTGTCACTTGCCATTTAATATGCCCCTGCCAATTTGCGCAATAATATGCCAGTGTTAGTTGCCATTTAATATGTCCCAGCCAATTTGCCCAGTAATATGCCAGTGTTTGCCATTTAATATGCCCCTGCCAATTTGCGCAATAATATGCCAGTGTAATTTGCCATTTATTATGCCCCTGCCAATTTGCCCAATAATATGCCAGTGTCATTCGCCATTTAATATGCCCCTGCCAATTTGCCCAATAATACGCCAGTGTCATTTGCCATTTAATGTGCCCCTGCCAATTTGCCCAATAATATGCCAGTGTCATTTGCCATTTAATATGCCCCTGACAATTTGCCCAATAATATGCCAGTGTCATTTGCCATTTATTATGCCCCTGCCAATTTGCCCAATAATATGCCAGTGTCATTTGCCATTTAATATGCCCCAGCAAATTTGCCTAATAATATGCCAGTGTCATTATTTGCCATTTAATATGCCAGTGTTATTTGTCATTAAAAAGCCCCTTCCAATTTCCCCAGTACATCCCCCCATCACCCCACTCCCCAGCACTTACCTTTCCCTGGTGGTTAGTGGAGGGCAGCATGGTCTCCTCCATGCTGCCTGTTTGGCTCCCATATTACATCACTCGACCTGTTGGCATTTCCGTGTCACTATTTATTTAGATGAGTTTTGTTCATGCACTAGCCTATGATTAAGTGCCAGTAGGCACGAAACGCGTAAGGCAATCTATCTCCTGTCTGCACTCCTGCACATGTTCCATTGAATATATAATATGTTTTCTTGGATTAATAAATACTTTGTTTATACTCGGATTGGAGAGTGCCAACGTCCTATTTTTCTTTGTTTCTCATTTCCGTGTCACGAGGTTTCTCTGTGCTGCCTGTTTTGCTTCCCGTGTAGCCAGGCAGGCAGTGTGATGGTGAGGGGGTGTCTTCTGATCTCCTCTCACCTCCGTCTCTGCCTACAAGCGTGGGTTTTTTTAAAGCAGCGGGTTTTTTCCCCCCCTCTTCTCGGGGGGGGGGGGGGGATTGCCCCGTTGCCCCCCTCTTGATGACTACATCTCAAAATTCCAAGTTGGCATAGCGCACCTCCCAAATGTGGCCTTTTAGCCCCCAAACAACCCAACAAACCTATGCATGGGTGGTATTCCTGTACTCAGGAGATGTTGCTGAACACATATTGAGGTGCTGTTTGGCATTGACACATACAAGATCTGTAAATTCATGCCCGAAGTACAATGTACGTGGAAACAAAACATAAAAAAATGACTAACCAAAAATTTGACATAGGCTGGTGGTAGAATTAGTGCATGGAAAGTGTTAAAATGCTACCATTTGAAATACCCTATGATGTCTAGTTTTCAAAAATATATGGTTTTGTGGGGGAAAATACACTTTCTGTCTTAAAAAATGTCCCAAATGGGACATGGCCGCAGGTTTTTACCCTAGACGAACCCTCATTTTGCCTACTACACTTACAGGTAGTGCTGGCCCTGACTGTAACCCTAACCACCCTGATTTAATTGCTCACATTCCATACTGTTGCAGGCGGGAGGTATCCTGGTTAGGAGATGGGACGGTTCTTCGCGGCCATCGCAAAGACTTCATCGTGGGACAGTTCATCGCAGGATCGCGTACAAGATGAGTATTATTAGGATTAAGGCTTAGTGTTAGAATTAGGGCTGTGTTAGTATTAGGGGTTAGTATTGGGGTATTAGTATTAGGGTTCTGGGGTGTTAGTATTAGGGTTCCGGGGTGCTAGTATTAGGGTTCCGGGGTGCTAGTATTAGGGTTCCGGGGTGTTAGTATTAGGACAAACGGTCTCGAACTGCATTTCCTATCAGCTGTCAAATCTGTTATTGTCAGAACACCAGGTATGGGTAGACCCTAGTGATGATGGAATTGGACAACTTTTGGACAGAAACGCCTTTATACATAACCCACAAATATTTTTACATTTAGTAGCCATCAAGCAATAAGCTCTAGGTCAGCAAGATGTACAGTTTCGGTACATTTCAGAAGGGGTACTTGCAGTACTAAATTAATAGATTTTTGCTTTACTTTCCTGCTACCATTAGACCTCTGCAATTGCTCTCACTCTGCTGTTCTGTCTCGTGCTGTGGGTGGAGCTTTCGAAGGCCCCGCCTTTTACTCGGAAGGTGCTTGTGAATCCCCACCCTCCACATTGTAGAAAGTATTTTGCGTATTAGCAGAGCAGGCGCGCGACGTTAATTTCATCCGGGAACTGCGGCGGGAGTTCGCTGGTTCCACATTTGCTGCGGGGAGACAGTAGTACAGTAGCGCTAGCTTTCTAACATGGCTTCCTCCGCCAGCGGCTTGACCGAGAGAAAGAAGCTGAGCGAGCTGCGGGTTATTGATTTGAGATCCGAACTTAAACGCAGAGATCTGGATGTAACCGGGGTGAAAACCGTTCTCATGCAGAGGCTGAAGCAGGTAGGAACTACAGGCTCGTTACAAAGGGTGGTACCCGGCTCTGGCCTGGTGTTCGCAATGAGTCACACTGTCTGGTGCGGCCTTTAACGTATGCTGCATTTCAATTAGATTAGTGTGGTTGCGGCCTAATCCCCCAGAATGCCAGCGGGCTGATTTTTATCAGCCAACAAAATGGCTTCTGTGATCCAGTGACACACTGGGGAGGCTCGATATTGTTAGTTAAACATAGATTGTCTGAACTGTAAGATTTTCGCCTTGAACTGTTGTTTTGTATCAGAGCCCAACGTTGCACAAGTCTTATTTTCTAACAAACATGGGACTTTATTCGCAAAAAAGAGAATTGCAGGGAATTTAGCCAAATGCGAGAATTTGTCCAACTCGGTTACCTTGGACTTTGTAATTAAGTTTGTAATTTCCTGCATTTTTCTATTTCGTTAATAAAGCCGTATTCTAGGCTGTCTATATAAGGTTGGCTGGAGCTTGTCTTTTAAACTTGGTCTTTGGTTGTAGTTTTACTTTTACATTTATGTTAATCCAATTGTATTATTTGTGCATGGTTTTAAGTATCCTATTTCCGTTTGTTGTAAGGATAAAATAATTTTGGTTAGTTGCAGGTTCTTGGAGATCTGATCAGATAAATGGAATTCGGTGTACTCCGGTATTACTTTTTAGTATTTTCAAAGTCATTATTGGTAACTTTTTGTGCTGAGCATGATTTCACATGTGAGATGTAGATGGTTGTACAGCCTAATAAATTATTATTATGCCAGCAGTAGTGTATAATTTTTGTAAAATTACCTGTAGTTTTCATAATTTCTTGTTTTGTATCTTAAAATGGAAATAACATTCCCCAATAATGTCAGTCCACATAATTACTACCAGAGTGAAGCAATTTTTAGAGCAGGCATATAAAAAAAAAAAAAAAAAAGTATTTATTTTGTATTGTACCATAATGTTATTCAGCCCGCATGGAGTTCTCCATTATGCCTCAAAGCTAAAACATAATAAAAACATGTAATTTTATGCTGGTAATGTGGCACAATGCTTTGCATGTAGTTGGAAATTATTCATATTGTGACAGTGTGCACCCAAATATTGAAGCATGTGGCAAACCTGCAGATAACATGTTTTGTTTGGCCTTTATTACTTTGTAATAAAGCACTAGTTGTTTGTCTCAACTGAATTGCCTGCAGTGAAATACATAGAATATTAATTTTACGAACAGGCCTTACTGCTGACCTCTAAAGATGTACTAGCAATTTTTACAGACATTTTTAACATCCCTGCTGATGGAATTTAACATCATGTAACCATTCCTCTAGACCAGGGCTCTCCAAACCAGGGCCTGTGGGCAGTTTTTATCCAGTGTTCTGACAAAAAACTCGATCGAATTCTACTGCACAGGCGCAGTAGAATGCACTCATCGCGAATCACTGCACATGGCCACAAAGTTACAACTGATCATTCAGCTGTAACTTTGTTAGAACAGGGCATGTGCAAGGGACACACACCACCTCACGCCCCCTTCGGATCAGCTGCGTTGACAGGTAAAATAGAAGTTACTTATTGTCCTTTTTTAGAGTAGCAATCACTGTATAGTTAGTAAAACTCCTATCGGTGACATGCTACACTAGTAAGTGGAAGTCAGACACACGGGCGTCTTAAGGAGGTGCTCACTGGGTGATCACAACTCCCATCAAGATGAGGCAGCCTGAATCACCCCTCCCCCATGTCTGACTTCCACTTATTAGCGTAGCATGTCACCGATAGGAGTTTTACCAACTATACAGTGATTTCTACTCTAATAAGTGACAATAATAAGTACTATGCTTCTACTTTAACTGTCAATGCAGCTGATCTGAAGGGGGCGTGAGGTGGTGTGTGTCCCTCGTCCATGCACTGTTCTGGCAAAGTTACAGCTGAATGATCAGCTGTAACTTTGTGCACATGTTCGATGAGTGAATTCTACTGCGCCTGTGCAGTAGAATTCGCTCAAGTTTTTTTTGTCAGAACACTGGCCTGCAGCTACTTGGCGCCAAGCAGCACTTTTATTTCCCTGTGTGTAGGGGAGCAATGCAAGGGCAAGCAGTCTGTGCCAACGACAGTGGTACAGACTGCTTGCTCCACCCCCTTGCACTGAATAATCTGAGCGCTGGGTGTCGCATGACATCCTCGTGCTTAGTGAAAAGTCGTGCGTGGCAGAGTGATGGATCAAGATCTGAGTGCTGGTCACTGGGGGCAAAGACTGGGTGCAGAGTAAGAAAATAAAAATAAAAAATGTGTTGTTTTTTATCAGTAAACTTTTTTTATTACATATTCAATATTACAATAATGTTTTTTCTTTGGCCCACCACATGTGTAAAATGTACAGTATGGCCCGCTTATTGAAAAGTTTGGGAATCTCTGCTATAGACAAATTATTATGGAGCAGGAAGAAATATCGGTTGGGCACGTTTTATCTCTTTGCCTGTTCAATTGGTATTACAGGAACACAAAACATTATTTTTCACTTGTGCTTCTAATCGTACACACCAGTTTATCCTATGACCGACAGCTGCCATGCTTCCTTAGGAAGCAGGCAGCCGTCTGGTCGGTGACCGTCTCTTGTTTTTTTTGCATAGGATCAGCACCCGACAACCAGGAACTGCTGTGTCTCGCATGTGCCTCGATTTTACTTAACCCCATCATGACCAGACTGTTTTTGGAATGTTGTGCGTTAATGACCGTGGCTGTTTTTACACTTCTGAGGTGTTTGTGTTTAGCTGTCATTTTCTTGTAACACCGATTGTCATGAATCGCTGAATCAGCCCGCATGTACACATTTTTATAAAGTAGACATCCCAGAGTATTCAACTTGGGCTATTTCGACACTTTTCATGCAGTAATTTTCCCACCAATCTTTGACAAGTTTTGGCATAGTATTTTGTTTTGTGGTCCCCCCCCCCCACACACACTTTGTATTTAGGTATGAATTTAAAGGGGTTGTGCTGTTTTCTCTCCAAACACCCCAATATATGTTCAGTAACTTCCCCTGAGTACAGCGGTACCCCACATGTATAGGTTTGCTAGGGTTATGTGGCAGGTAAAGGGCCACATTTAGGATACAGTCATTGCAGCTTTAAAGCGTGTATTTATTATGTAATGCTTGTGACTATATTTCCTATCATGTTTAGCCAGCCAAAAGCGACCTTAGCAATGTCAATGGGGAATGTAGTCTAAAGTAGGAAGCACAGATTGTTGCTACACTTGTGCCTGCGGCTGCATGGATGACATATCCAGCTGCTGCGGGCCCATATCTCCTGTTGGGGGCCAATCCAAAGCACTGGGCCCACTAGCAGTCTTTTTTTTTTTTTAAATAAATAAAATATCCCGGTCACTGGTCCCCTACGGATTAACTTCTTATTTTTATATAGTTTATTTATATTTTTTTTTATTTAATTTAAAAAAAAAATGTATTATTTGTTTTTATTTATATTTAACGTTAGGGTTAGTACAAACCCTAATTCTAACTCTAGGATTAGGGTTTTGATGATCTCTAACCTTAACCCAAGGGTTCAGGTTAGCCCAATAAAAATATAAATTAAAAAAACAAAAACCTGGGGGGGGGGGGGGGGGGGCTTGATGTGATTGGGGGACCAGGGGGAGACTTCCAGAACTATATTTAGTCTCTTCCTGCCCCCACCTGCTTTGACAGCTATTAACATCCGTATGTTTCAGGGGGGTCATCAGCCGACAGGGCTGAAGTGTCTTGGTATCGAGCCACTTAGCCATGTCCTTTAAATTGTGATCGCGGATCGGATCTGCATGGCGGTCCACTAAGGGAGTTTTTCCCCAATACGGTCCAGGACTGTCATTTGTTACGAAGGGGTTAAAAGTCCCGGGACATGTTTTGTTTAACCCTTGCTTCCTTCAAGGAAGAAAGTGTTAAACAAGGTTTAATTTTCCTTTAAGGAACTTTAAAAGTATTAGGATACCAAACATGATGCTTTTGTTAATGTTCAAATGCACTGCTAGAACAGGAGGGATACTCACATAATGGTGGAGCTGCCTCTGCATGCGGACCTGTGAATCCTTTCAAAAAATGATATCTGTATAATTTTAGAAGGGGGTACTTGCAGTGCAAAAATAATTTTACTTTCCTGCTTCCGCCAGACCTCACAAACATCTGCAATTGCTATCACTCTTCTCTGCTTTATCTTGGTCCGGGTGGAACTTTTAATACCAGTCTTTTAGTTGGAAGGTGCCACTACCAGTGAGAACTGTGGCTTACAGATGCTACATCTTAAAATAGTTTGAGAATTATAGTAGTGCTACATGTCTTGACAAATGTTAGGAAGCCATGAATGGGTATATTTGCTTACTGGCTGTCACAAATGCTTTTTATTAAATATGGATGTGTTCTTGATGCAACTTTTTGAAAAATACATCACATAGGCACACCATGACAAGTCAGCTGTTTCTAAATGTTTGGTTTAAAAAAAAAAAAACAAGTGCCTGATTCACAGGGGACTTCCTTTTCATCATGGTCTGCCTGGCACAGACAAGTTTCCAGTCCCATCCTGCTGATTGCCAGAATGTAACATGATACCTGGCACTCAGACTTTGAAGCATGAGGGGGCGGAGCTGGTAGTGTATGTGAACCTACACCTACTGCCCCCTTGAGCTGCGCACAAGAAAAATAACCCCATCTGTTGCAGAGGTGCCAAGTATGAATGACCATACGCGGGCAACAGGTCTTATTTCGTCTGTGTTAAGTTGTCTATGGTTGTGCATCCAGTTGATATGTGACCAAATGATCAAGACAGATTGGATACCCTCATCGCCACTGACACTCAGTCACCAGAAATGTATCTAACGTAAACATCTTGGAGTGATTTTATGGGTGAACTGGCAATGTGTTAGTCAAATCCACATAACAGCCATTTCTGAATCTCATCTGGCATGACTGGGCATATAGTCGTGCATATCAACTGAACGTCCCATAAATCGGTGATGACTCCTCTCAAAATCCTCAGAAAAAGCATCAATTTTGAAGGTTTTTTTGTTTACTCAAGCTGAGCGACTATTGGCATGGGGGCACGTATCACACCTTTTTAATTAGTGATTGCTTAAAAAAAACACCTCATAGAATATATTTCTGGATTGTCTTTGCATCCAGCAATAAGGGTTACCTGCTGCTGCATCATTTACTATTATTAGCGCCAGTTTCCCCCCCGTTTTTGTTTTTCAAATGTATGTATGACATTGAGACATAGTGTCTGTTTGTCTACTATGTTTTCGTCACAAGCACATTTTTAACGAAGGCGAAATCCTTATTGCTTATCCTGCATATTTGATTTGACAAAGCTTTGTTACCGGAGTTGGGATTTGTTAGTAACGCGTAATCTCCCAGATCAATACTTTGCTGTACGCAGGGTGGTGCATGTTATCTCCATTACAGTGGTTTATGGGGTGTTTACTACCTCTGAACATTACTTAGTAGTGTTTACAAACGGCAATTTGTGTTTACACAGCGTGAGGATCTTTGGCTTGTGATTCGACGTGTTGCCATGACTCCATTAGGCGTGTGGAAGGTTATTTGGGCTGTAAAGGGTAGTGCTTAAGTTGATGTGCAGGACTCACTGAATACTATGTAGTAGCGGCCACTATCTCTACGCACAGCTTGTTAACCACGTGGTCCTATGATCCGGGTCTTGGACAGCAAAACTCGGTCACGTGACGTGAAGGCGTCTTCGTGGCCAGAGATGCACAATATGGCTTCTACAGCCAGCAGTCCCACAGAGAGGAAGAAGCTGAGCGAGCTGCGCGTTATCGACCTGAGATCCGAACTGAAAAGGAGAGATCTAGATGTACTGGGGGTGAAATCCGTCCTCGTGCAGAGGCTGAAGGAGGTAGGGCACTGGTTGTCCCGCCCTCTTGTTAGCGACGTACCCGGGAGGCCCGCTTACACCGAGGATAGGTGTATGGAGGCAGGAACACGTTCCTAACATTGTACTTTATATGTAATGCATCATATCCGTAAGATATACATTATGTGCAGGCAAGTTTCAATGAACATGGCAGTTTCTATACTGTCGGTCACGTTTGTAAACCTACATTCAGTTTTTAGTTTGTCAGCTATATCAACTTTCTGTCTGTTGGTTTAGAAATGCAGTGTGTATGCAGGTATATATGTCATACATTCACTTGGGTATAAATTAAGAGAGGGGAGCATTCACCTATACAATCCTAAATAGTAAGTGGTGCAGCTGAAATGACTATATATATTTATATTTTATATCACATATGCAGTTTTAACAGGGTTTTCTTAAACATGTTTTCTCCTTGCTAATAAAATGCAACACTAAATGAATTCACTCTGATGCTGGATCTGTTTTTATATATATTTTTTTTTTTTTTTTTTTTAACCTTGAGGTCAATGATGTGAACACTTATTTTCTTTCTCCTTTTTATTTTGTCCAGGCAATTGAGGAAGAGGGTGGTGATCCTGATAGTATTGAAATTGCAGCCAACTCTGATACACCGTCTAAGAAACTGTTGAAAAGTAAAGGTTAGTATTTTGTAAATATAGTGTACGTTAAACATGGTCTAAGTTTAAAAATGAGTTGGAGCAGGATTGCAAGTTTAATAAAATTAGAACTCAATTTTCGTTCCCTCTGCTAAAAACAAGATTTAAGATTTGATTGCATGACTTTCATACTTTCATTCTGCACTGTATCGTTTACATTTATAATGACTTATTCTATAAACTACCATACAGAAGATATCTCATCTTTGTTTAGAAAAGAGACAAGCAAAATGATTTCTGAAACTGCTGAGTAGACTAAGTGACGTTTAGTTTGCTCATACTGGTGTGTTGGCGTGCCAATCATGTAAACTGTGAGGGAGAAAAACATTTACAAAATGATAATGTGAATGTTGGCAAGAGAGACCGTGCAGTTTGATGGAGCAGGTGTACTATAAGAGGAGGAAAGAGCCTGAGTTTGAGTTCCCTGCTATTAAAATCTATATAGAGATATAATAAACATTTTTTTTTTTAAATTATATATTCTCTAATTATTATTTGATTCCCTAAATCGGATTATATAATATTACCATTCAGTACATTCTTATCTGAATTTTCTAATATTTTTGTTTAGGTAAAAAACAAGATGCTGACGAGTCTGGCTGTGAGGCTTCTGTGGAGGAGGATTATGTAAAGGTAAAGATGAATCGACCAAGACCAAGTTGGATGAGTTTACTGAAATCTACTATGTTAAAACGGTCGATATAGCTAAAATAGCATTCCAACAGCAATGGTTGTAAAAGCTAAGACAAAGGCCTTCAAAAACATGCACAATGAAAACAAGTGTATCCTAAGTCTTACAGGGAAAATAATGACAGAATTTCAAATAGACAAGCTGCGTAATACTGATATGCCATCACAATCTATTTTCTTTTTTGTTGCATTTGTGCTATCTTTGAGGTCTGCAGGGCAGTAGGGAGAGAAAAAGTTACATTATTCTCACATTTGATAAATGTACTTTTTTGTTCATTAACCATTAGTGTAAATATAATTAGCAGGGCCATGTGGATTCCAGTGTGAGGTGTAGCATGCAGCAGTTTAGATATAGATGTCCATTAAACAGAATTGCCAAAGCTTGCTTTTGTTGAATCGAGCAGTGCAAAATATGAATTTCTGTGCGTATCTTATATATTCTCTACAGACATATCATGCTTAGAATGGTGTAGAATGGGAAGATTTCCATTCCTGTAAGGGTTGCATCTTCAAGTTATTGGCAGATACTGTATATAGTTGGTCCAGAGTTTGGAAGGCTTTTGATGAGGTGTGTGCTAAATGTGCCCCCCAGGCTGTAGTACCTGAATAAAGGCAGGGATTGTGTAATTTTTGGCTTTAAATACTTGTACTTTCATTTAGCCATTGCATACTGTGTGCCTGTAATGGCTATTCTGAAGTCTTGGGTAATAACTAGGTAAGGGAATGAAGACTGAAATATTTCCATGGTTGTGTAACCTACACATTATTGCTTTATTTGGTTTGCCTTTATTAAATGACGGAAATCTTCTAGAAAGATGGTGGCTGTCCGTGAGCAGTATTTTTTTGTTCATCAATCATACCTACAAATATAATATCCGCCATTAAACTCTTTGCTGTGAAGTGAAAGACTTGACAGTAAAGCCATTTTTCCCGGAGACTGTCTCATTCCATTTCCCCCTTAGAGCATAAATTGTTCACCTAATGATTATGTAGACTGGTACAATTTCTCAGTACCTGCCACCAAAAGATCCAACAATTCAGGCATTTGTTTTCAGCACATAAGTTGAGTTGATAATGTGCAAGATCTTCCAAACCACCAACGAGGACCACAGTTAAGAGCCTTTTCCCTAGCAGAGTGTGGTCATGTTGATGCCTTTCTGTATGCTAATTGTTTTAAGCTGGATGGATAACTGCACTGTGTACCTTCTGCTCTGTATTATACAAGATTTTATTAATTCTCAAAGTTATGATTCTGTGATTTTTCTTTTTGGTGCATATTGTCCTTTATAGATCTTTTTGTCGATCACAATATTTATATTCTGCACATTGTGAATGCAGCAGGTGACGTTTGTTAAATCTTATTATATATAGCATTACTTGAATATACATTTCATTCAGTTTTAAGATCAATGAAAAGCCTGGCATCGTTTCAGGTACCCTGATCAGTTGAATAAGATCAGATTAATTCTTGAATGAGAATCTCTTAGACATTACATTTGATACTATGAAGGTTTCTGATTGCTTTACAAAAATAATTGGCTTAACCCTGTAATTCCTAAAAAAATTCAATTCCAATGTTATGCACTGGTCTTTAATTGGCCTAGCCAGTATAACATTTGTGATTTATTATTAGCAGCTCGTTAGATTCCTGCCAACAGTAAAAATGAGGAAGTTCTGTCTGATTATTTCTTTGAAGAATCAGTCATTAAGGGACGGTGTAAAAATCCACAAAACTTAATTTATTTGTTTACCTGCCCATTATTCTTCAAGCAGGCCTATCAGATTGCTGATTGTCCCACACCTTTTTCATATTTTACAACCACAACAATCTGTAACAGAAGGAACGTTTATTGACTATACAGTACAGTTGCGAAAAAGACAGTTTGTTACCTACAGGTCCAGTCTGATATGAACGAGAACCTGCTCTGATTGGCTGACCATGCACTCAGTGTTTCAGAAGCCAGATAAGAGTGTAATCTTGGCATGCATAGGGAGGCCGGTAAAAAATTGAGGCATGGTCACACTTTTTTTTTTTTTTTAATAAGAAACTGGGCCAACCCTAGCCATGCACCTGTAAAAATACATCACGATGTGTGGATTTTTTTGCTTCTCTAACAGGACACCATGGGAGATATTTACAGAATAAGGTTTAGGCGAGATTAACTTTTCATCAGTCGTTTAATTTAACTAGGCATTATGCAGGGCCAACTGAGCTAGTCTGGCAGAAGAAACTCAGCAGGTCTACACATTGTATAGTTAAGTCTAGGCTACAAGTACACTTGTAGTCTAGAGCTAAGGAAATGTTGCACTACACCACATATTTTATATTTCAGCCTTGCCATGTAGATTTGTTACAGGTGAACAGAATATAAAAAAAATATTACATTTGGGATTTAAAGAAAATGTAACATTACTGCACTGTCCAGTAGCATTTACATGAAACTTCCACCAGGCAAGTGTAAGCTTATGTATTATGGAGTTGAGACCAGGGGAAGGCTGGCAGCCTTAGGCCTGGGGGGCAAATCCAGTCAAGTGGCCCATTGCACCATCGAATCGCCTCCCCATCCACGGCCATCTTTTCCTTGTTTTATAACGAATATTGCCAGGATTTTCCCCCACAATATGCCAGGATTTGCCATTTAATATGCTAGAATTTTCCCTTACAAAATGCCAGGATTATGCCCCTCAGTATGCCAGGATTATGCCCCTCAATATGCCAGGATTTAGACACCCAATATGCCAGGATTTTCTCCTCAATATGCCAAGATGATGCCCCCTCAATATGCCAGGATTATGCCCCTCAATATGCCAGGATTATGCCCCTCAATATGCCAGGATTATGCCCCTCAATATGCCAGGATTTTCCCCTCAATATGCCAGGATTTTCCCCTCAATATGCCAGGATTATGCCCCTCAACATGCCAGGATTTAGACACCCAATATCCCAAAATTTGGGCACCCCCCCCTTACCCACGTTGCACACCTACGACATGACCCATAACCCACGTTGCACACCAGGACATGCCCCATCACCACATTTACATGCCTCCATCACCCCATTACATACACATTTCCAATATTATTTGCCATTAATATTCCCCAGCCAATTTGTCCCATAATATGCCAGTGTTATTCTGCAATTTAATATAACTCAGTAAATATGCCCAATAATATTCCAAGGTTATCTGCAATTTAATATGCCCCTGCTAATTTGCCCAATATGCCAGTCTTATTCTGCCATTTAATATTCCCCAGACGATTTGTCCAATAATATGCCAGTGTTATTCTGCCATTTAATATTCCCCAGCCAATTTGCCCAATAATATGCCAGTCTTATTTGCCATGTAATATTCCCCAGCCAATTTGCCCAATAAAATGCCAGTCTTATTTGCCATGTAATATGCCCCAGCCAATTTGCCCAATAATATTCTAGTCTTATTTGCCATGTAATATGCCCCAGCCAATTTGCCCAATAATATGCCAGTCTTATTTGCCATGTAATATGCCCCAGCCAATTTGCCTAATAATATGCCAGTCTTATTTGCCATGTAATATGCCCCAGCCAATTTGCCCAATAATATGCCAGTCTTATTTGCCATGTAATATGCCCCAGCCAATTTGCCCAATAATATGCCAGTCTTATTTGCCATGTTATATTCCCCAGCCAATTTGCCCAATATGCCAGTCTTATTTGCCATGTTATATTCCCCAGCCAATTTGCCCAATAATATGCCAGTCTTATTTGCCATGTAATATGCCCCAGCCAATTTGCCCAATAATATGCCAGTCTTATTTGCCATGTAATATGCCCCAGCCAATTTGCCCAATAATATGCCAGTCTTATTTGCCATGTTATATGCCCCAGCCAATTTGCCCAATAATATGCCAGTCTTATTTGCCATGTAATATGCCCCAGCCAATTTGCCCAATAATATGCCAGTCTTATTTGCCATGTAATATGCCCCAGCCAATTTGCCCAATAATATGCCAGTCTTATTTGCCATGTAATATGCCCCAGCCAATTTGCCCAATAATATGCCAGTCTTATTTGCCATGTAATATGCCCCAGCCAATTTGCCCAATAATATGCCAGTGTTTTTTGCCCCCCCCCCCCCCCTTACCTTTTTCCCTGGTGGCTAGTGGCAGGAGGACTTACCTGGTGGCAGGCAGCATGGTCCCTCCATGCTGCCTGTTCGGCCTCCCGGCGGTTGTACCGACAGGTCACGTGATCGGCGCGCGTCTGACGGCAGAGCGCCGATCACGTGACTGTCGGCACTTCCGTGTCGGCACACTGCACGGGGAGCCGAACAGGCAGCACGGAGGTTTCTCTGTGCTGCCTGTTCGGCTCCCCGTGCAGCTTTGCAGGCAGAGCGGAGGTGAGAGGGGATCTTCCGATCCCTTCTCACCTCCGTCTCTGCCTGCAAGCGCGTTTTTTTTTAAAACACTGGCCCAGCGGCCGGTGTTTTACATAGTTTAGGGCGGCCTGGGGGGCAATTGCCACCCTGCCCCCCGGCCCAGCCCGCCCCTGGTTGAGACGTAGGCTTTGTATTGCTTCCTTCACTAAAACGTATCATTACCATCACAATGACTTCATGAAATGTATTACAGTGATAAAATATTGCAAATATGCTATAAATTATTTATATGTACATGGATAAAACAAGACCATGCAGTATGTGAGTTTTTTTTTTTTTTCATTCTAATCAAATGAGTCAAGATGCATAAATGGCGCTAGAAAGTTAGTCTACCTCCTAGTTTCTTTTGTATCTACTCCGCTAAAGTTTTTGTGCTTGTAGGTCACACATTTGCAGAATTATGTGATGGAGGTATTTTCCCTTCTCATGCGAACATTCCATACCTCATAAAAATAGCAGTCCCTCAGGCTTTTCTTTAATGTTTTCTACCCACTCCTGATTAGGATAGATGAATGGGGTCTCAAAAAGTAGCCTAACACATGCAATCTGTGTGTATGTGTTCGATCCAAAGGCAAACATTTTTTTTTTTTAATTCAATTTTTTCTTTTTTCTTTTCTTTTACATCCTCCAATTGGCCTGTTATTACATGACTGCAGTCTTGAAATAGAGAGCGCAGCCACTGGCTTCCTGCTTTCACAGTGCAGACCAGGGCGGTAAGCCAGAGCTAATAAATTTAAGCTCTGGACACTCACAGATCACCCATTAATAGTAAACTCCAAACCTTTCTTCTAACTGAGGTTTCTGCAGAAAATTATAAAGATTCCTAATCGTTACGTTTTTCAAAAAAGGATAATGATCTGGAGCCTCAAGAGGTCAGTGATCAAGATGATAATGATGAAGTAAAGGACTCAGAGGAAAATGATGAGGAAAGTTCTAGATGTGTGACAGTACGAGCTACAGAAACAGAGAAGATCAGTGACTCAAAACGAACATCTAAGACTCGGGACTCTGAAAAAGAATCTGAATACCAGGTATAATTCATTGTATTTACAATTTGTAATGCATATATATAACAATAAAAATATGTGTCTGTGTTAAATTAAGCGAATGCATGCCAGAGTTACAAAAGTTACATACAGAGTTACAATTGCAAAAGCGTTTATAGACCCAAATCTTCTTAAAGAGTAATTATTTTTCAGAATTACTTTTCCAAACCACATTTGGTTTGGCTGCACTGAATCAACTACTTTTAGGGGTCTGTTCTAAGATTAACTTTTCTGTTTTTTATATTTGTTCTTTGTACTCCACCTTGTATTGTTTTCAAAAGTAATGTGGACACTGCCCTGGAAATTTGGTATATTTTAACTTATTGTAAAAAGAGTTGTGGATTCATATGGATTTCAGAAATATGATTAAGATTATGAAATCATTGCTAGAAATTGTAATTTTCTCGTTTTTAGATCTAATTGGCTCTTTTCAATCACATTGATCTACAAGCTGTAGATAATCATTTAATCTGCAAAATCTCAATGATACATTGGGTGAGTCAACCAACCAACCCCTGACTCATTGTCTGTTTTAAAGCCTCTACAGATGAGCACCATAACATTAGATTTCCCTTCATGTTTGTAACTGAGTGAGTAAAGAAATTGAAGCACAAGCAGGTTGTGCACATAACTAACTTTCAAGAAGATTTGTGAAATCTGAACTATTAAACCACAACTTAGTGTACTTAAATTTAATAACTTTCTATTCCGTTTAACATTTGGAGTAAGAATCTGCTTTTGTATCAGTAACTAAAGCAAATATTGACAATTCCCCCCACCTCCCCCCAAATAACGTGATAGTTCTGGCTCCTACAATTTTACAATATGGCCGGCGACACACCCTCCCAAAAAACAAAAAACAAAAATGACCTTCATAAATAATACCTCTTTCTCTGATCCTAGAGAATAATATCTAAAATTAGTCCGCTTCCTCAAGCCTATATTTCATCAATCTTTAAACTAAACTTTTAAGTTTATTCTAAGTGTGAAAACTTACTGTTCTAGAGTATATTTTTCTCTGATCAGATTGTCACTTTCCTGTTCCTCTGCATCTACTCTTTCACTTGCATGTCTATTTGAATTCTCATATTACCATTCATATGTTGCATCTAGGATCCAAGCAGATCAATTCAACAGCCAGTCTAGATATTTTGGGAGTCCTAGAAATTACTTATACAGAGTTCCATATAAAACAAGCAAAAATCACTCACTCACTCATGTATATGCCTGATACATGTTGTATGATGAGTTACATTGGGAACAAGCTTATTTTCTTTAACGCTGTACAGCTGAATTATTTTCTTGTGGTTTTAAAAAAAAATGTTTTTTTTTTTATTTTTACCCCCTCATTATTAATCTGCATGTAACATCTGGGAAAGATGGTAATAATTGTCCAAAAAAGTATCGGGGCTGCTTTCTAAGGAGATTTATCAGTTGATTTAATTAAAGCCTCTTAAAACGAACTTTACAAGCACATGTATTTTAAAAACGACACAATACCTGGGTGAACCTATTGTTAGTAATTGTATCATATGCAGGAAAACCATCCAGTGAATTCTTCTTCAACCCCTTTGCAACTGATGACTGTCCTGGACCGTCATGGCAAACATTCCATGACTGTCCAGGACAATTACGCAGATCCTGTACCATGATGGCTTAGTCTACGTGTCATGGTATCAAGGCACTTCAGCCGTGTCTCCTGGTGCCCGCCACCCAGGAAACATCTGATCACTGACGGCAAATCACAGCAATCAGATGTTTTATAGCTGTCTAAGCAAGTGCCTACTTTGACGGATATAATCTCTCCCTGCTTCACAGTGATTGTGAGGGAAGGGAGAGACTAAGTATAGTTATGTCAGCCTGCCCATTGTCTATCCCGCACCCCAGCACTTTCCCCAGGCATTTTAAATAATTTGAAAATGAAAATAAAATTAGTTATTAAATACAAATAAATTATGTAAAAATAAGAGGTTACTCTGTACCAGTGACTTCCTTTGCCTATAAATGATATATATCATGTTTTAAAAATTCTTCTAGGTTGAACTGGCCCTTTCAGTAGATAGGGGCCCACGGCAGCTGGATATAGCATCCATACAGCCACAGGATAGCAAAGGTTTCCTATGATGCTAAGGTCTCTTTTGGCTAGAAAAAAAGTAGTAAGCAATACATAAAAATTACATGGTTCAATGATTGTATACCAAATTTTGCCTTGTAACCCTAGCAAACATATGTATGTGGAGTACCACTATACTAAGGGGACGTTGCTGAATATACATGGGAGTGTTTGGCAATAACACACATCTTCTGTAAATTCATACCTGAAGTACAAAGTAGGTGGCGGAAAAAAACTCACAAAAAATTACAATGGAAAACTTTGGCGTGTTTTGGTGGTAAAATGAATGCATGAGTGTCAAAATACCCTCAGTTGTCTACTGTTCTAAAATATGTGCACGTCGGGGAGTGATTCAAGGATTCATGACGGATATCAATGTTACCATGTCACTATTGCTAATTTTGAAAAATATGGTTTTGAAAAAGCAGTTTGTTACTTGTATTTATTGCCCTGCAACTGGCCAGTACAATGACATTTTATTTACTGTGTTGGCAGCTTTGTGAAAGTTTGCTCAAAATTCTTGCCCATTGTCATTATAACCGCGGATTCCAGGAAGAAAAATAAAAAGACATGGGCAACTGTGTGCACCAGTCTAGAGGAAAGTGATCAGCAACCCTCATATCAAAATTCCAAAACACTGTCCCCCAGCCCAAACCCCTGAGATATTCCTTTACTTGTTAGGCCTGATCCCTACAATGAAAACTTTCTCTCACACTCTGTGTGTTTAGAATGTAACGGTGAAATATAGATGTCTACATACAAAGCAAAAATAAGCTGTGACCGTGTGGGTAATGTTCTGTTTAAACATGTATTTTTCTTAAAGGGACCTTTTGTCAACCACAAAATTGCTTATACTGCTAATTTAGAGCATAAAACATAATGGAAAAAGGATCTATACATTGTATTGGCAAAATTGCATGTAAATACATAAAATAATGTGTCTGTGCCTGTGGTGTCTCTAATTCTATATCAAGCAAGAAGGTGATGTCTTTAATAGGAGCCACCACAGGCACATTGAAAACATATGTTTCTCTTATTTTTATGCACTAGTTGTAATTCTGTGAACACAAAATTAGAGTACAGTGCCAAGTTAAAATTACCACTATGAAAAAAGAATATAGATATATATATATATTTTTTTGTATCAACCTAAATGTCAGGACAATGTAAACATTAAAGAAAACCTATATCTATTTAGCTAAAGATATATAGTTATAGAAAAACAACATTCATAATGAATATATTCAGAAAAAAGTCAAAATGGCAGTTTTGCATATACCTAAAAAGCTTAAAAAAAATATTTAAATATTTAAGAAAAAGGGGACTATAAATATGTTGGCTAGCAACACAGTTTGAACAACTATTACTGTGTACATCTTGATCACAGATATCTACCCTAACTTTCTGTGAGCCAGTGTGTAAATATAAATATATTTTTTATAATATAGTAATAGAACATTCAAAGTGTGTGCGTGTATATTAATAATGAAACTAATGATAAATATACATTTTTTTTTTTATATTAAAAATGCCAGTATTTTAGCACAATTTTGTTTCATTACATTTTAAGATTCTTTGTTTTTTGTCTGTATTTCTGCTAACACAATGTTTAGGTTATTTTTTGCTTACATTCACAATATAAGCATTTTTTAGGCTTAAAGTCCTTGTTAACGTCTCCTGTATATGTAGAGCTAGTTAAACTAATTGGCTGAACCTGACAATGTGAAGTGCTTACAGAACTGGGTTCCACAGGTGTGTGCTTTTTGTTTTGCAGAGTGGGTTGAAGTTGACAAATCCTTATGGTAGCCATACAGCTGTATATGATTAAAGTTACTGCTAGTTAATTTGGCAAAACCCTTTAAAATGAATCCTTATAGATGATTTATATTTCCACTGCTCTAGACATAATGACACGTTATTGCATGTCCCAGTTAACTGGTCAAATTAGCAGATTATGTAATGGAACATACTGGAACACACACACTCAATCATTCACAACTGAGTTTTTGTTCCCGTAGGCTTTATGCTATCACACAGAATGCCTGGGCAAATTGATGCAGGAGACAAACCTGAATTTTCCATCCAAAGTTAAAATGCTGTGCAATTTACCTTAAATCAGGGCTTGACAAATCTAATTAGATTTTAGGAGCCAGCCAAAAAATTTAGGAGCCAGACAATCACGCAAGCATACACGCAATTCATAAACACACATGGCTTCTTCACATATATACACACACACACACCTACTTTACATATACACATATACACAAACACCTCACACACCTACTTTACATATACACATATATACAAACACCTCACACACCTACTTTACATATACACATATACACAAACACCTCACACACCTACTTTACATATACACATATACACAAACACCTCACACACACCTACTTACATATACACATATATCCAAACACCTCACACACACCTACTTTACATATACCCATATATACAAACACCTCACACACACACACCTACTTTACATATACCCATATATACAAACACCTCACACACACACACCTACTTTACATATACCCATATATACAAACACCTCACACACACACACCTACTTTACATATACCCATATATACAAACCCCTCACACACACACACACACCTACTTTACATATACCCATATATACAAACCCCTCACACACACACACACACACCTACTTTACATATACCCATATATACAAACCCCTCACACACACCTACTTTACATATACACATATATACAAACACCACACACACACACCTACTTTACATATACACATATATACAAACACCTCACACACCTACTTTACATATACCCATATATCCAAACACCTCACACACACCTATATATACAAACACACACCCACCTCACACAGTCTTTTCTTGGTGTGTCCCCCCTCCCTGCTGCTTTACCTCACTGCAGGGGAGGGGGACATCCGTGCTGCAGCATGTCCTCACTCATCGGCCTGCTGAGTGCCCGGATGTCACGTGTCGACACCCGGCACTCAGACACGCGTTGCGCGAGGGGGCGGAGCTTGCAGTCTGTGCTATACGCACAGACTTTACCCCCTCGCGCTACGAAAAAAGAAAGAAACATCGGATGGCAGCGGCAAGGGGACAGGGAGGGTAACTTCACCCAGGCGCCAGGTCTCATTTCCTGGTCGCCATGGCGACCTGGCGCCTGGGGTTTGTCGAGCCCTGCCTTAAATGTCTAAAGACCAGCACAAGCTGCAGATTCTGACCACCGACTCACCTGTCATTGGCTGTGCTCTGTAGGGTTAATGCCAAACCTGTTAGATCACCTGCTGCATTCTTCTGTCCTTGTGTGTAGTCCAGTGGCATTCACTCTGAATGACCAAGATATTGTGAGCGAGCCAACTACTACCTTAACTGGAACCCCTGTCACATGTTCTCTTTTAACTTTGTATCTTGGCTTTGTCACATAATGCTTACAATGGTCTAATGATGATAATACATCTACTGTTACCCCCCTTCCTTCTGATATTCACTATAAGATAGTTTGCTTGTATTTGTATAGTCTAGGTGCTGTGTGTTATTTTACATGTTAGTCTGGTAATATCAAAATATGTATAATGGCTTTTATCTGTGCTAGAAATTACAAGATCTATTAAAGCTATCTGCATCAATCTCTGATTAAATCATTATGCAACTGAAAAATCACTGTCTCTAAATAACCTGTATAATCAGACAGGGAAGCAATTCTGTTGTAATCAGAGGATTTTTTTTTCACACCTGTTATTCAGTTTTTGTAAATAAACTGTCAGTAGGCTCTCAGAATTGATTTTGTTTTTAAGAATAGAGATGACTGCAATTTTCCCATCTCTTTCAATGGGAAGTTGGTGTGAACTTGATAAGTGTTTCTCTTGAAGTCTGCCTCACAAGGTTCTTTTGCTGTGATTAAACACAAGCCTGCTAACACTCAGCATCCTACAGCCAATCTATGGCCCCACTTAAATAAACTAAATTAAGAGTCTAGATAAGGCCACAAGAAGTACAGGTAAGGATCAATCTGTTACTGGAGTGATTTATTTATTTAATAACTGCATCTTGCTTTAAAAAGTTTCTGGTGAACGAACCACTTAAAAATAAATGATCTTTAATAAGAGGTGTCCTTTATTGGTTCCTGTTTATTTTTGTGGAGATTTCAACCATGCACATAAAAAAGCATTTCATGCCATGAAGTTTAAAATGTTTTACAATTCTACACGAAAAACGATCCTAGCCTTTTCTATTTTCTATCCTGAATGCTTGTAAATCAGGGCACCTATGGACTGTCATGTTTAATGCTTAAGTGTTGGTGTTCATTCAGCTTACTAACTATACTTTTTATATTTATGTATTTAATAATTTCCTTTTATTTATATTGTATTATTTACCTACATTGTTTTGACATTTACTATGATTTATTTTTAGGAAAATGACACACAAGAGGCTCAAGCTGGTGAAACTTCTGATAATGTTGCAACTCCAGAGGTAAGTTGCTTATATTATCCTTTTGATTTTATTAAGGTACTGCATTACCCATGTCATTTTCAAATTTAGATGGACTAAACCCAAAACTTAGCATTGGCCTTATGATGGTCTTTAAAATGCTGCACAGGTTGTGCACCATTCAAGAGTTGTTTACCTGTTGTCTTTGTACAAGCAAAGACTAGAGAGAGGGCTGCCATTTGATGGAGAATTGCACTGACATTTGACAGAGCCTGTCTAGTCAATTGCTCTTCACGCAGGTCACAGAGCTGCATCTCCGTGGCATGGCAGCCTGGGAGACTCAAACTTCCAAGATAAATATAATTTCTTGTGAAAAAGGCTTTTATTAAATAATGTTGGATTTAGTCCCTCTTTAACTAATTGGGCTGAAATCTGACGACAACGGCCTCATTTGCAGCCAGCCAGTTAGAATCATGAATGTTGGTTTACATGGGTAAAGGTGTGCTTGCTGTGTGATGGCAGCAATCTACTTCTCCAGTGTTAACAGTAACATATCCTGATCATGTGACCCTTTTCTAGTGCAGATTTTATGTTATCCCAGCAGACATACTTTTTGGTTTTTTGAGAGATACCCAAAAACTGTGGTGCCTATTTTGGTTTCCTACTTGTCTGCAAGTTTAAAATGTATTTAGAAACATAGAGGACAAGTATTCTCTGTTGCTGAATACTAAGGTACTCCTTTTTGGAGATCATGATGGACAACCAAATCAAGATAAACATGTGTATGTTCAGGTGTCATATTTGAATGTCAATTCCACATGTTTTGTTTACATTGAAAAAGCTGGTTAAATCCCAGTAGAAAGGTGGCCATGAATTTTGTAAAAGACTGATTTAATAGTTTAGAATATATTGATGCACCATTTTTTTTCATATTTAATGTATTCCCTTGTACTTTTATTTATTCATTTACTTTTCTTGTTTTTTGTAGGAAACTGAAGAGGATGAAATGAAAGGTTAGTTAATTCATATATGGGACAGTTTGTTTTTTGTGTGTGTGCGTGTGTTTCATCACATGGCTGTTGGTTCACAATAGTGGCAACAGTTGAATTAACGGTCCTAAAACATAATGGCTTACAAGATATCTGAAGATGAGAAAACGTGAGAGATCTGTAAAATATGCAAATATTGTCTTTAATGTCTCCATTTTGAAGAATTTGTGTATATTAAATAAAATCATAATTTACTACAACAGTCCACTGAAATCTAATGTTAACGGTAAGTTAGGGATTTTTTTTTTCCTGACATTTTTAAAATTGAATGAATTTAAAATGGAATTACATTCTACTTATGATTATGCTGCCAGCATGTGGCTATCCATAAAAGACAGTTTCTGGACAACGCAATTTCTCATGGATTGTATAAATTGGATACTTTGAAAGCATCTTATGAAGAGGATCATGAACTTGACATGACAGCAGTATGTGACATAAGCGAGTTGCCTTTGATTTGAGGCCTTCATGAGGATATTCAAAGGATTGGAATTAACATGAAATACATTACATTCCATACTGGATGATTTGGACATACTGAACAGGACATACTGGTACAGCCCGGCACGGGTGGATTAAGAGCCATCTTTTTTCCCTTCTGGACTTTGGATCCAACTGAGCATGGGATGTTTTGAGTTGGACGCTTGCAAGCCAGCATGAAGCATATGAAAACTTAGCAGCTTCTTGTGACCGAATGCAGAAGCTGCATGTCCTGCATTGGCAACTGTTTCATGGACCTTGCTGAAGAGTTTCCCGTCAATAGGTTTTGATTGTGGGAAGAAGACTTGAATACAGGCAGCACCTTTTAATGATTTTATTTGTTTTGGTGCAATGAAGAAAGACCTTGCTTTGAACGGCAGCAGGTATCAACATGCTGATTTCTGAAGACTCGTATGTGTTGTGACCAAAGAACCTATATCGAGCAAAGTGGAAAATGTGGAAGCACGGAACTTTTACATTTCTGCTGCACTGTGTTACCATGAAGAATGTCATCCTATAATTTTGTTTATACATTTTAGCATTGTGTATTCTCATCTTCCTTAATATTAACCAGATTTGTTTTTTCTAGGTCCTTCTCTAGAATATGAATTTTGTTTAAACTTCTTATTTTGCCATGTTTATTCCTGTTAAATCCTCTTAGATGTAACAGGTTCTGGTGATGGTACACAAGAAGTATCTAAACCTCTTCATTCAGAAGAGGATGGCCCAGAACTGGCAGTCAAAGAAGAAATGGATACTAACACATCCCTGAAAGAAGTTGAGGATGATAACGTATCTGTCACTATCCAGGCTGAAGATGCCATCACTATCGACTGTGATGGGGATGACCTCCTAGAAACAGGTAAAAATGTGAAACTTGCAGATTCTGAGACAAGCAAGCAAAAAGACGACCAGGAGGCGAGTCATACCAAGGATGGCATGGAAAAACAAAAAGATGTTATGTCCGAGAACCAAAAAGATGACAAGAAGGATGAGAGCATGAAGGGAGATGGAGTTAAAAAAGAAGCTAGAGAAGGCTCAAAGAAAGCTGAAGCTGGAGATAAAGACAAGGATTCTCAGAAGAAAGGGCCTTCCTCTTCAGGGGCCTCTGGTCAAGCAAAGAGGTTTGTTTTTCTATGTCAGTTCTTTACGATACTGATTACCAGCGTGCACTAAGATCACTCTACATTAAGGGGTAGCGTGAAGAATATTATTAGTAACTTGTGTGTGTGTTTTATATATAAAGTTTTGGGCCTCCATAAGTTCCTTTATATATTTTTATTTTTTATTATTATTATTTTTTTTTTTTTAAAGTCAAGATCTTCCCAGTATGCTCTACTGATTCCATTTCGAATTGCCAGCACTTTTTTTATTTTTATTTTGCCAAATTGACGAGTTTCTAAAAGTCCTTGTGATGGTTAAGGAACAACTGTCCAATCTATGAACACAAAATGAAGTCAAGTCCCATTCTTGAAATCGGGAGAAGATTGCCATATGTCCACACTGAATAGAATTGTCAGAAAACCTAGATCTTCAGGCATCCTGGGGAAAATCTGATCAAGAAGCATTAAGGGAATCATTTTATTTTTTTTTCCCTTTAAGAACTAATACAGCAATGTCAAGGTGTTTTTTTTGTATTTTAGTGTTCATGTTTTGGCAAATTTTATGCACTTATTTACTTTCTTTTTTCAAATCACTTGCCTCTTGTAGTTCATCAAAGGATACTAAAGAAAATAAGACTACATTGAAAGATGATAAAGGTAAGGTTTACACATGGGCATCACTGTTTCAATGTTTTTAAATGGATCTCTGCGGGTACTGCCTAGTGTGTAGTGCAAATATATATAAATATAGATTGGACTATATGGTGTACCAGGTATAAGCATAAAATGATCTTGTAATGCGGTAGCCTAGTCTACAGAAAGTGTATAAGTCCTGTGTTCTTCAGCTCACTAAAAAACCAAGATGGTTTTTAAAGGATGCTGATTTTTCATTTTGGCATTTGCAACATAATTGGCATAAAGTGGTTTGCAGAGGCAAATACTCCCTAACCATTAACTCTATCGTCAAAATCAATTTCAAAGGAAGCTACCAAAGTATAGGTAGGTTTCACAAGATAAATTACCATATAAGTTTATTTATTAAAAGCCGTTGGGCAAAACTAATTTCTAGCACAGATAGTCTGACTACATCACAATGAAGCAAGCTAAAATTATGGTTAATAGTTGTAGCAGCTAGGACACTGTTTTAAGAAATATATTATGAAATTGTTATAAATAAATATTTTATATAAAGTTATGGTGTCTGTATGATTGCTTCTAGCAAATCATGCGCACTGTTCAGAATGGTATCTGGAAAAACTAAGTGACAGGTTTTTTTTTTTTTTTTTTAAAGTTGTACTAAAATTTAAGCTACAATAGTGGAGAATAATTGTATTTTTAATCGGCACTGGAAATTTTGAATGTACAGGTTGAGGATCCCTTATCCAAAATGATCAGTTATCCAATATTTTTCCGAATCCAAACACACACCAGTTTATTCTGTGTCCAGCCCCTTAAGTTGTGATTATAGTATTTCCGTACATACTCTGATTCCCCCCGAGCCCACAAAGGGTAATACAAATGGTACTTGTACAGGCCTAATGTGCCAACAGCAGGTTCCCAATGATGCCTAGCATCACGGCTAGATCACAGTAAAAGTGTTTGATTAATTTTCTGCGTTACAGTATTTGCGTTGATAATTCTGTGTTTCATGATGCTTTAATATCTCTAATTGGTGAAAATGATCAGTTATTTGAAATGACCCGCTATCCAAAATATTTCTGGTCCCAAACATTTTGGATAAGTGATACTCGACCTGTATTTATAAGTTGCATTATTTTATTTTTAATCTGCAAAATCAGTGCATCGTGGTTTTTGTACAGATATACAGTTATTTGCTTCTGAATTTTCTAGGTCTAAGTCTTTCTGGGTCTTATACTTACAAAAAAGGGGACAAATCTGTAATGTTTCTATTTGCAATATAGAAAACACTGGAATCTGACTGGAGGTGAATTGTAGTGCAAGTGATCGAAAAATCTGAGCACTTTTGCATCTTTGTTTCTACAAACCCTGTAGTAAAATTATATTAAAAAATAAAAGTTTTTGTTTTGGCTGAACTAGGCCAGTATGACGTTGTGCAGTGGATAAAGATGGATGCTAATTATGGCCCAATTTCACTGCTTTTCTCACAAACACCTCTATTCATCTCCATTATTCCAGAACTACTATCTATCACCTCTCTGCTACTTCTGTACAATCTGGAATGTGTTAGTACATGAAACAAGATTGTTTTATCTTACGTTATAGTGTGTGCCATGAACTTAAAAATGGTGTTTTTGCCTATAGGAAAAACGTTGCTACTTTTATTTACAAAAATGAATTGTTTAGTTTTTGCCTTTAGTAACTGCAGCAGCTACAGTTTTTCTGTTCCCTGCAATGTTTACTATTCTTAATTCTATTTTTAGGAAGCACCAGTGGCACCAGTAGTAGTTCTTTGAGGAATCTTTGGGTCAGTGGACTTTCTTCTAATACAAAGGCAGCCGATTTGAAAAATCTATTTGGAAAGTATGGAAAGGTTTGTGTTTAGAAAGTCATTTTTACACCATTGGTTGGTGGTCTTTTTAAGATGGTGCCTTCATGAAAGCAAGACTGATCACACATTTACAATAGACTTTTCATTTTGTATTCTCTACACCCACAGTAAAAATAAATATTTAGTTAATGCACCCCCTTTAATATGTATGAAGTTTACGAAAATCGGCTATAGAACAATTATCTGCACATTTAATATAATGACCTTTATTCAACGACCTAAGTTACAACTCCATTTTCCATTGCAGTCTTACGGCCCTTAGCTGCTGCTGAGCTATAACGTTCACAGTTGTATTACAGAAATGGCCACACTTGGACATCTTTGGTCTATGGTATTCAATGATCATGAACATATTAACTCCGGTGTTTGAATAGGCCCAATATGTTGAAAAACACTTTTGTTATCTGTTATCCCTAAAGCGTTGCCGCCTCTGTTTAAAGTCTTAATTGATACACAATGTTAATTTGTAAGCGGGGTTACACTTTTATGAAATCATTTCTAGGCCTCCTTTGAGTAGTTAAAAGATGCTTATAAAATTAAACTGGTGCAAACAGAACATGTAACATAAAAAACTGTTTTTCCACTTTGGTTTTATTCAAAGAAGTGTCGCACAGAACACCAACAGGTGTAATGTTCTCACATATATTACTTTATGAGCTTGCATTAGAACGATACAATGCTCCAAATAGAAGGGAATTGGATGGCAGTGTAGTTTAAATAAACAAAACCTTTTAAGCAGGGCAGCTGATAATGTGATGCCCATGCTGCCGATCATTTATTAGGCACAGAATCTTGGCCAGCCTTGGACCCCCTATTAACCAACAATATCCATGTATTGCCTGTTCTAAAAAAGTTAAGTGATCACAAACCACCTGACCATTAGAAACCCTGTACAGGATGGCAATCTTGTAAGGTCTGAAGGGGAACACCTGGGAAAGGATTTAGCTTTGGTTTTTTTTTTTTTTTTCTTCAACCAGTCCATCTTAAAAATAATTGGCAACCTAAACAGTACTGATTCAATCTCTGGTGGAGCCTTTTTACAAATTAGAGATGCTGATAATATTTTATCTATAGCTGCTAATTGAATATTATTTAATGATTTAAAATTAACAAAAAGGAGATCTTAAACGAATGCTGAGGACAGAAGTAATGTAAGATTGAACTTCAGACCAGAAGGCTTTAATATAACTACTTGACCATAAACTCTGCAGATCTGTATTATTATTTGGCAATTATACAAGTTTGGTGATCGTCCAACCCCATTTGGAAATGTACTTTGGCCTTGACATAAACTCTGTAAAATGTTTAAAGACCTGAATAGTGTTTTTAAACATGGCTCCTCCACTCATACCCCAGTGAGGTTCTCAGCAGTCTTCAGTTGGATCAAGCCCTAATTGACCCATGTTAAATGCTGCACATCTCACTAACACACTGCTTAATGCTCTTGCTGTATGTGATGTTGCAGCTGATGCTCACTGTTAAAGACGTAGGATGCAATGCTCGAAGCAGGGCATCACTGCGCATGTGTGAAAAAACCCCACACACTTTAATGAGCAATGCAGCATTTCCCTTGGGTCAAAGAATCTATTTGACAAACTGTGGATTCCATTGTAAATCATATGTAACGCTTAAAAAGTTTAATATACACATGAGTAAAATATGGACACCTGACTAGTTAAAGAGGCGGGGGGCGGACCGTAAATATGTTTTTTTTTTTTTTTTTTTTTAAATGTAAAAAATAGATATTGACACAGTTTAACATATTTTGAAATGCAGAACAATTATAATAAATAACTCACTCATATCTGCTGAACAGAGCAGGGCATTTTTCTACCAAAAAATCTTTTCCAATATAATTGTGATTTCTTTTTCGTCCCCAAAAGCATATTTGGACATTTTTTCTTTTTTTCTTCATTGGAAGATGTCTGCCCAGTCTTCTGTGATTTCTTAATCTCTCTTTATCTAAATGTTCATCCATTTCTTCTTGTATTTTTCAGATCTTTGTAATATAAACATGTTAAAAAGAGTGTAACTCCTGTTTTGCTTTTCTAGGTTCTTAGTGCAAAAGTAGTTACTAATGCGCGAAGTCCAGGGGCAAAATGCTACGGTCTTGTGACTATGTCGTCCAGCTCTGATCTAGCTAGATGTATCTCTCACCTTCACCGCACCGAATTACATGGTCAGCAGATATCAGTGGAAAAGGCAAGTTTATGGCTTCGGCTGCCCCTGAAATGTTTCTTATTGTTTAGTATGTGAAATTAGATTTTAATCGTTTATGTGTTGCAGGTTAAAAATGATCCATCCAAAAGAGAGACAAAAAAGGAAGATGAAAAATCTGGTTCCGGTCGAACATCTGGAGAAAGAAAATCATCTGGAGGGGATAAAACAAAGTAAGTCCTTGCATGTTATGTCAAATCTGTGATCTGAAATGAAGAATCAATTTAGTTTCTAATGGTGCAATCTCTGTTTAAGGACACAAAGTTCTTTTAAGAAGGATGATAAGAAATCTGATAAGCCTGATAAAAAAGAAAGCAGAGATCCAAAAAAAGATGTTGGAGAAAAAAGTGAATCGGGAACCACTTCAGAGTCTCCAAAAAAGAGTGACGAAAGGAAGCGGACAAGTAAGTAACATTGAATGTTACACACATTTAAACATCATTTGAATCCTTTGTGTCAGTCACTTTAACAAGAGGACACAAGTTGGGGGGCAATTTGAGGCTGTTTAAAGAGAGAGGGCGATATGTGAATTAACCTTCCAAGGGTGTCTGCTGTATACATTCACAGTCTGTCTTGAAGATCAAAGTGGTAATTTCACTAAAAACTTTAACTATTATCTACTCTTGGAATCTTAATGTATTTGCATGTACGGGAAAAGCTTAATTACGGCCTTCCACCTGGCCGGTAAAAAATTGCCTTGACCCCAATGTTAAGTCTATTGAGGTAGAAGCATGGTCGGTATTTTTTTTGATGAAAAGGTGGCAACCCTACCTCTAAATTATGCCTATTTTTTCTGACCATCTCTCATATATAAATGTGTAGTTTGAACCTATGCCTTCTAAGTCCCTTATACTTTGTGTGCAGTGTAGTCTCTGATCGTAGAGCTTGAAATTGAATTAAAAAAAAAAAAAAAAAACTCCTTTTAAGTCAGGTCCGTTTTTAAAAAAAGGATTTGCTCAGTGCAGTAAAAAAAAAAAAAAAGCCCAGAAAACGTTACTCTAGATGTACTGGAATATATATGATTGGAGATACATTTTAGCATTGCTTTTTGCCTTTATTTTGTTTTGAACATTTGTATTTTTTCTCCCTAATCTTCAAAGGTGGCAAAAGTCCTGGACAGCTGGTAGTTTTAGACCAAACGAAAGGAGACCAGTTTAATCAGAGACCTCCAATGAGAAGAGGCAGATTTGATAATAAAGTAAGTTTACTGCTACATTGGTATCTAATACATTTTCGGTAGTGATACAACACATACGTTTAAACAAGTTTTCTGTGAAAGCTTTCCAAGTTATCGAAATCTTCCATTACCTATCAAAATAAAACATATCTAAACATATTATATATATATAAAATGTATCAAAAAGGGTTTTCACCAGAGTGAAAAATTCCGTACAAATTACAAAACCTTTATCTTCTGTTGGATGCTATTCTGCAGGCTTTAGAGTACAATAATCTTTATGATCATGAACATTACAATATTGACACTTTACTAATAAGAGCCTATGGCTAATCATCCTCAACTCAGAAGAAGTGTAAGGCAAAGCATTCTCTCCCTCCTCCCCCCCCCCATGTGGTTTGTAGCCTTCATGTCTGCACTTGTGTCAGTTCGTATATATTGCTTGTCATAGGCATGATGATACTTTAGTCAAGTGTATATACTTGTCTATACGAGTACGAGTTTTTCTTATTTTGCAAACCGGTTTACTTTTTTATATTCTCATTTCATATATTAATGTATTTTCAATGGATGTTTTCTTAGAGAGAGATCTCTATCTCTAATAAAATTGTTCAGATTACAATACCATTTATCCATTTTATTTTCACTTGTAGATGCCAAACAGGGACAGATTTTTTCAGAACAAGATGAAGTTTCGAGACTTCAGGGGCAAGAAAGACATCTTAACCTTTGAAAAAATGAAGGCGCAGAGACTGCGGGAGAATGTTGAACGTCTGGAACGACTGCAGAGGTATCACAGAGCAGTGGAACTACGAAGGTTAGAATTAAGAGCCTCAAACCGGTGTATGACTGAGTATGTGTGTACATGTTTTCCAGCCATTACGGACATCTAATATCTGCAATATTAACGTGCTTTAAGAGTTGTCACCTGCTCTGTAAACACACTGTGCCAGTTAAGCAGTAATATTAAGTGCTCATTGTCCCTGAACCTGGGCATGGCCTCAGATTCTGTTTTCTACTGGCCTGTTAATGCCCAAGTAGTTAAATTCAGGTTTTATAGCATTAGCCTGAAGTAGCTATCTGCTGTATTGCTTCCTGTATTTTGTGTTGAAGCTGTAAAAGCTTCCCACACACCTGTTTTATACACTGAATTATAAATGTAATTTGCAACAGGCACCTCGAACATAAGGTGTCCTAAATAAATGCCATTAACCTGGAATGTTTTTACATTTGCAACTAATGAGTCAGATATCAGTTAGACTAAGTAACTCTGTGTATATTGATTTTATATGCAAAGTTTTAGTTTGTGCCTGAAACTATCCCATTCCTTTATATTATCGTGGGATGTGTGTATTAAAGACTACCAAATTCCAATGATCCTTATAGTCCCTTTTACCACAAATAGTATACATTCATATGCATGTCATTTATCTTACATGGGCGTGTGCTGTCCAACAGAATCACGTTTGGCTAATCCATGTTGAGTATCTCATCTCACTAATCCATGCTTGAGTATCCCTTATCGAAAATGATTGGGACCAGACGTATTTTGGATAACTGATCATTTTTACTAATATGATTTATTAAAGCATCTCAGCACTTATCAAATATAGTAGAATCAATGCAAATACTGCATAGAGCAAATCGCTTTTACTGTGGGTCACTCACCATAAGCGTGTCAGGTGTGTACTTGTGCCATTGTATCACCCTTTGTGAGCGTGCATGCTTGGGGGAATCTGGCCATGCATAGAAAAAGTATATTGCAGCTTTAAGGAGCTGGTCGCTGAATAAATGGTTGTGCGCTTGCATTCTGACAGGAGTGTGGAATTTGAATTGTGAGGCGAAATCCTCAAATTTTGGGATAACAGATCATTTTGGAAAAGGGCTTCTCAACCTGTATTTCCTTCTCTAAACAAGCTGTTTCATTTTTTTTCTAGGCGCAGGGAGCTTGCTGAACGTGAACGCCGCGAGAGAGAGCGTGTGCGAATGATGCGTGAGCGGGAAGAACTCGACCGCTTGCAGAGAGAGAGAGAGCGCTTAGAGATAGAAAGACAAAAACTGGAAAGGGAAAGGATGGAGCGAGAACGCCTGGAGCGTGAAAGGATTCGCATTGAACAGGTTCGTTCCAAATTTATCAAAAAAGTACAGTCATTAATGTCCAAGATCTATTTAAACAACTGATGTGGTGATGAACAATGTTATCTCACTCGCCTTCTTGAGGGGGGTTTGAGTTTACCATCCATGTCCCATCGCTGAAGATGTTTGGTTTATTTAAATAGAAGAACATTTGATATCCAATTTCTGATAACAGAAAATGTGATTAGCCTCAAGCTGATAGGAGGACATAGATCCTGTCCTTGTAAATCAATAATATTAAATTAAGCTTAATAGCATTAATCTTGGAATGAATTTTGCATACATGTAAATATATGCATAGTGTTTTTATTGACACACCTGCTACAAATTTGACTTGTAGTTCTATTCTTTGTATTCCTGGCAGTTGCTGCTTTGTGCCCTTTATATTTTGTGTTTTGTTCACTGCTGAATTAAATCTAATTTTCTAAAGGAACGGCGCAAAGAAGCTGAGCGCATTGCTCGCGAGCGAGAAGAATTGCGTCGACAACAAGAACAACTTCGCTTTGAACAAGAAAAGAGAAATGCTCTCAAGCGGCCACGTGATGTCGATCACAGGTGAGCACTTCTCTTTTTATTTATACAGTTTAAAGGAACAAATAAACATGAATGGGAATCTTTTTTGATCTAAAGCTTTATATGATACATTTAAGTCAATTCACTGAACCGTGAACTCTGGTGATCGCAAAGTTAGTTGGAGATTTTCATTCCAATTTTGTGATTTAATGATTGACTTCTGCATTTACCTAGTCACTGGTCTACCGTTTGCTGTTTAGTGGCTTTACCAACCAGTCAGAAGTTAAAAATGACTTTCATGCCCAGGCTGCTGGCAATTTGAAATTGCAAGGAAAGTGCTGACATCTATTTTAAATATTATAAGCCATATTGCAAGTACACAGTACTTGGGCTTAAAATGTGTTGACTGCCTCATAAACTGTGTAAGTATTTTTTTTTTTAGACTAGAAGTCTCATTTCTGTGAAAGATCCCCAATTAAATACTGTTTTACACAAGAGAATGGCTTGTAGGATTGCCAAATTGAGTCACGACACATCATAAGAGATTTAATTTTGCCATTCTGCTGTGCAATGCATCTTTTCCAACTAATTGAAGCTTTTTGGAGCACATGCTAAACATTATATTGATTAATTTTCTAAATTAGAGCACTTATAATATTTTTTTTTTTATAGAACATTTTGGCTTTTTTAGTATTACATATTTACATAGTTTTATGCAACAATCATCTGGTTTGGGGAGAGAGTAAACCATAAACGCATGTATAGAAGATTCCTTTAGTTTAACGTTGGTTAATTTTAACTGACTTGTTTCCGGATATTTTTATAAATTGTTAATTATACTTTTTTCAGGCGCGATGAACCCTTCTGGAGTGAAAACAAGAAAATGTCAATGGATGCAGACTCTCGCTTTAGCCATGGGTCTGATTACAGCCGTCAGCAGAACAGATTTAATGACTTTGATCACAGGGACAGGAATCGCTATCCTGAAGGCTCATCAGTGTCTTCTTTTGAAAGGTGAGCGATTTATAAATACCGTATATGCTCGAGTATAAGCCGACCCGAATATAAGCCGAGGCACCTAATTTTACCACAAACAACTGGGAAAAAATATTGACTCGAGTATAAGCCTAGGGTGGAAAATGCGGCAGCTGCTGGTAAATATTGCCCCCAATATGCCATTTAATATGCCAGGATATTGCCTTAATATGCCAGGATATTGCCTTAATATGCCAGGATATGGCCCCCAATATGCCAGGATATGGCCCCCAATATGCCTGGATATGGCCCCCAATATGCCTGGATATGGCCCCCAATATGCCTGGATATGGCCCCCAATATGCCTGGATATGGCCCCCAATATGCCTGGATATGGCCCCCAATATGCCTGGATATGGCCCCCAATATGCCTGGATATGGCCCCCAATATGCCTGGATATGGCCCCCAATATGCCTGGATATGGCCCCCAATATGCCTGGATATGGCCCCCAATATGCCTGGATATGGCCCCCAATATGCCTGGATATGGCCCCCAATATGCCTGGATATGGCCCCCAATATGCCTGGATATGGCCCCCAATATGCCTGGATATGGCCCCCAATATGCCTGGATATGGCCCCCAATATGCCTGGATATGGCCCCCAATATGCCTGGATATGGCCCCCAATATGCCAGGATATGGCCCCCAATATGCCAGGATATTGCCCCTTAGTATTCTCGTTATGCCACCCTCCTCCCCCAGACCCCAGCACTTACCTCGTTCCTGCTCTGTCCCCCGATGCTCTGAAGCTGCGTGACTGTGAGGGAAGCGTTGTGAGCTTCCCTCCGGCCGCGCAGTCAATAAAGTTTGTTTAAAAAAAAAACAAAAAACAACACACTTTATTGACCGCGCGACCGGAGGGAAGCTCACAACGCTTCCCTCACAGCCATGCAGCTTCAGAGCACCGGGGGACAGAGCAGGAACGAGGTAAGTTTTAGTTTTTTTTTTTCCTCCCCCCCCCACTGACTCGAGTATAAGCCGAGGGGGGCATTTTTCAGCACAAAAATTGTGCTGAAAAACTCGGCTTATACTAGAGTATATACGGTAACCCTATTTTACCTTTTTATTTTTGAAAACAAGTCGGCCAATCGCAACCATTTAAACTGACCACCCCACTCGAGATTACCCTTACTGAAATATTAATGATCAGCTATACATAAAGCCTGAAGACCTGCATTAAACTAATTTGGCTCCCATGCACGTGGCTAAAGGGGACTCCTTTTTAGAAATGAGTGGGGATGGCCAGTATGCAGTGACTTCTGTACGCAGGTGACATCTGGAACTTTAGCAATGTTAACCTGTAATTTATTGTGGTTTGTTCCATTTCCAGGCAAAATAAGAAATTGAGTGCAAGTGTTTTGTTGGACTTATGTAGTTTAAAAGCCATGTAACATTTGCTCCATTTACCATTACACTTTTTTAGTACTGTTATGTCACAACTATTGTATGTCATTGCAAAAGCAATCCATTTTGCAAACTAAGCTCCTTTTATCTTTTATAGGCGTGATCGTTTCATCAACCAAGGAGATGCTAAAAAGGGTAGAAATGCAGGTCTAGATAGCTTTAATAAGAATTTCGGTGATTCTAGAAGAAATGAAACTGCACAAACACGCCATGAACCACGGGACACAGACAGGAGGGACCGGGATGATAGGAGAGCAGTAGGGATTGAAAGAACAGGCTCAAATAGAAATGAAGGTCAAGGTCACGATAGAGGAAGAATCAGCAATCCAGATATTCCACATGGCCGAAGTCAGAGGGATCCTGGGTCCAGCCAAGTTCGGTCAGGAAACTGGAAGGGTGAACCATCCATAACCGCAGATAAGCGGGAACCGAGGTAATTGACCATGTTACAGCCGGGTGTTTAAATGCTAGAAGTTTCAGCAGATTGCCTCACCATGCAAATGGAAAAATTACACATTTTTTCCTGTTTTATTGCAGAGGGGAAAGGACTGATAGGCCAGGAAGAGATGGCACTGGGCCCTCATCTAGAGGTGGCCGCGGTGGTAAAGCTGCCTACGCTAGCCGAGATGGAGATCGGGCAGTTATTGTTGGTGACCGAGGAAGTGCTGGACAAGTAGGTTTATTTTATTTACTAAAGACTTTCCACAGAGCATGGCACTACTTTTAAAAAAAAGTGCTTGCCCATCAGGAATGCACTTTGTGGATTCTCTTGTCACATATGGGAAGTATGTAACACATTTAAAAAGGTAAATACAAGGTAGATATGTGGTATAGGTATATATTGAGTTTCAGGGATTTTCAGTTATGTTTCCATGTTTTATGGAACGTTATTTAACCAGTTTACATTTTATTGCATTATATATTTCTATTACTTTGCAGACCTGTCCCCCTTTACTTACACGTGTATTTATTCTGGAAATTATAAAATTGGCAGTAGCTTAATTCCAGGCTGGATAAATTATTAAATCCTGTCAGTATGTCAATGGCTCTTAAACAGTAGCTGCCATTTTTATTGTTTGAGCTCATTTATACAGAGTTTTAGTAATGTTCCTTTTCTCTGGCTCATAACAGAATACCACCTGGGTTTATCAGATTCCAAAATGATAGAAATGTTTGTCAAACCTTAACGATTGTCAATTGGACTGTTTCCCACAAATGTGCTGTGTAACAGCCTAGTGACTTGGTGAATAGTAGTATTATTTATTTTCTATTTAGCTGGTGTGAATTAATGTTACAATGTCCATTAGAGGTTTTGTGTGTTTATATTGTGCAGATCAGACACTGGCTTTACAACAGATTTCTCATCATAATGCTGAAATAGCACTCGTTCTGCTTCAATAAAATGTCTGTCCTCCAATGCTTGTGCCTTCTCCAAAGCTTCACACAAACACATAATGATGTGTCTTTTCTTTATGCAGCATTTCAATGAAGCCAGGCATGTTGTTGTAGATCGCCCTGGACGTGATGGTGTAAAAGACTGGCATGGTCCAAGCTCACGGGGTAGTGCATACGATGCCAGGAGATTGCCAGAAGGCCGAAGCGGAGGCATGATGTCCACCGGGTAAGTAGATATTAGGAGCATTTCATGAAAGTTCCCTTGCTTTAAATGTGCATTCTTATGTCAAATGCAAGCTCAGCAAAAGATTTTTGTCTAACATTGTATTTGACCAGACAGCTTCTCTTGTGCTTCTATAGTGCACATTAGTAGCTTTGTTTTTTTCTTTTCCCACCTCTGCTCAGTTATCACTTTTTTTTTTTTTTTTTATCAACCAGTTTCGGAAGCTGCATAGCTTGTGTACCACGAGTTCTATACATCAAGCTTTAACTCTCCCATGCCTGGCTCATTTCCTTTACAAAAGCTTGTTTTGCTTACTCATGCTGAATATGGAACTGGTTAAAATACTTATTAATCCCTAGAAGACTTTGAAGATCAGATAGCGCACATTATTTTCCGTTGAATGTTTAATATATATTCTTTTTGCTAAGCGGGGAAACTGACCAGGTTGGTGCCTGCACATGATACGGCGAAACGTTCATAGCAACTCACAGTTGAGCGAACTATATGTCTGAAAATCTTCTGAGGCCGTCTCTCCTTTTTCTCTTCCCAGTAATTCAGCGATTAATCGAGTTGTGCAGATTCCTGGGGGATCAATGCAGAGGGGCGTTGGTTCAGGATTTAAATCCTTTAAGGGAGCACCTCCAAGAAGATATTGAGTGCCCGGCTACCTGGTTATGAGATAACTTATTAATTTCTTGAAAACCTACTAAATTCAGCAGGACTTTTTGATTGAATCCTATGGTCAACGGCTTATATATTTTTTTTAACCATTTTAATTGTGTTCTACTTTAAAAGGATTTTAATGGTTGAATGGACTTATTCCATCCCCATGATATATACCTAAGGCACCTGCTAGGCAAAACGTCTTGACGCCAAATACCTTGGATATTACAGTGAAAAAATAACGTGGAGCGCCTTGGCCCTTTTCAAAGCCGTGAAATATGTACACCAGAAATTTCTTTTATAGAGACCACGGCCTGTAGAATAGCATTTTGTCTACTCTTTTTGCAGTTCAAACCAGTAATGTGAAATGTTCTCTTTAAAACTGTAGAGTAATTTCTGATTTTGTTTTTGTTTTTGTTTTTTATTGGTACTTATTTTCTTAAAGGGTAAAGTTACAATGTGCTTCTGTGTTTTGTGAATTTTGACAAATTCCCTGTTTTGATGTCCTGTACACTTTTTAGGTGGTATAAATAAAACTCTACTTGTTTCAAATCAGTGTGTCTTTGGTGAGAGTGTTTGAGACTTCGAGTGCTATTAAACAGTGCTGATTGCGGTCCCAGGCCTACTCAAAAGTGCATCACAGATTTGTTTTAGATAGGTTGTTTGTGAACACCAGTAATAATGAAAATACTGTCCTTGTACCAAATGTTTAGGAGACCTATTTATTCTGAACATTTATTAAGTAACTAAGTCACCAAAACATTGTTTGCCCCCCTACCTTGGTAGATATCTACCAAGGTCTGCTTTTATTCACTGATGGCTAATGTTTAGCAAGCCAAATGGTTGGTGGAGTATCCTAGGTATGGTAAAGTGGGATGCCAACATTTAGCGATGACTTTGGCGCCTCAACTGTTTTGTACTACAGTTCCCATAATGCTCAGCAGGGTGGATTAAAATCGATTTTTTTAATTTTTTTTTTTTTAAATAAAATGCTTTTGGATGAAAAATCTATCCAATGATAGTGTTCTATGAAAGAGATTCTAGTTCAAGAGCTATTCTGCATGAAATTCTGCAGCATTATGCAGATCTGTAGCATGAGGCTGTATATTTATGCAATATTTACATTTTTGGTACGGATTCAATTATTCCAAGTAATCCAAGCTCATATAACATGCACTTTTTCACTGTAAAAATGGTATAAAATAAACAAAGTTCAAGAAAAAAAACCTTAATCCCATTGTTCTGCAAATCTATATACAATGAACACATTACCTTAAATTCTAAGATTCAAGATTCATTGGAGTGAAATACATGTGAAGAAAGCTCTGGGTGTGAGAAAGGAGGGGCAAGCAGGAAAAATGAAAGTGAAACCTTTTGAGCAGCTTACAAACCTTGGGATCTTTGTGCACATAGGTTTTTATGTAATGCTTGTGGACTACATTTCCTATCATGCTCAGCTATCCAAAAGCTACCTTAGCATCATAGTAAATGTAGTCTATAGAAGGAAGCAGATTGTTGCTATCCAGCTGCTATGGATCATATATCCAGCTGCTATGGGCCGCTATCTACTGTTGGGGGCCAATGCAAAACACTGGACCCACTAGCAGTCTTTTTTTTTTTTTTTTTTTTTTTTATAAAATAGCCATAGAGAACCACATACAGACATGTCATTGGTCCTCTACGGATTAACTTCTTATTTTTATATAATTTATGGCTTGTTTGTTTTTCACATTTTTATTTATTACATTTTTTTATTTTTATTTGACACTAACCTTAACCCTAGGGTTAGTAAAAACCTTAATTCTAACTCTAGGATTAGGGTTTTGATTAACTCCAACCCTAATCCAAGGGTTAGAATTAGCACAATAATAAAAAAAAGGTTTTTTTTTTTTTTTTTAAATTAAAAATCCTTTTGGGGACCAGCGGGAGACTTGCAACATTACATTTAGTCTCTCCATGACCCATGATCGCCATGGAGCAGGGAGAGACTATAGAGCTATCAACATCTGCGCGCTGTGATTAGCTGTCACAGTGCCCGGGGCCTCAATGGACATGGCTGAAGTGTCTCCGTGCATACTGCGACTGGATCTGCATTATGGTTCTGGACAGTCATCGGTAACCAAGGGAGTTTTTCCCCATGATGGTCCAGGACTGTCATCTGTTAAAGATAGAAGCATATAATGTGTCGGCAGATGAACCATTCGGTCCATCTTATATCTAGGATAGCCTTGTGCCTATTCCACACATGCTTAAACTCCTTCACTGTGCTTACCACTTCCACTGGAAGGTTATTCCATGCATCCACTACCCTCTCAGTAAAGTAACACTTTTACTTTGAAATCATTGCCCCTCTAGGTGTGGTAGTTTTTCTTTTTTTTTTTTTAAATATACTCGCCTCCTTTACTGTCCTGATTCCCTTTATGTATTCAAAAGTTTATATCATATCCCCCCTGTTTATGTCTTTCCTTCAAGCTATACATGTTAAGATGATTGAAACTTTCCTGCTAAGCTTTTAGATATGGTTAGCTAAACATTGATGTTTAAGCAAATACAATAATATGTATGCTTTATAATTTTTCTGTTATAGTTAAATAAAACAAATGTGAGTAGTTCTCCAAATATGAGTGATTAACCTATTAAACAGTTTTGATATAGCTGGTTTACTAATCTGACAGATTAATGTAAATATCAAATCTTCCTTTGGTTGCAAATATAAAAAATGATAACTGCGTGCAAAAATGAGTTGCTACACTTTAAAATCACTAGTCAGTAATACTTGATTTTAATCATGATTTTTATCTAATCCACCCCGATGCTGGGTCATAACTAATCATCAAGTTGATGCCAAAGGTTAGCTATGATTGTTCTAATCTACTGGCCATGTTTATATCTGGCATGTGACGTGTATTGATGATGCTCACTTGGTCAGTCATTAGCCTTGTAATCCATAACTTGGGGGCTGCCAAATACTAGCCATGATTGCCTCAATCCACTGTATGCAAACCCTCACTGCCCCACTTGCTGTGAGCTACATATTCAATGAGCAACTGCAGTTCATGTGGTGGCAAATCAAATGGACCAAGGTGGGTTGCTAAAGATTAGCCAGCACAGCCATAGTTCTGATTCTCCTTTCCATAACCAGCCTTCTCATCCCGCACACAAATCCTCACAGGCCCCAATTTCTCCCTCACCCCTTAAATTTCCAGAGGGAAAGGCTGGTCATAAATGAACACCTTCTGTCTATTAAAGCACGATGAAACACTAGGTGGTAGTATGCCAGCAACTTATCAACCACATTGTACATAGCATGTGCAACCTCTAGTACAGGGGTCCTCAAACTACGGCCCGCGGGCCACATGCGGCCCGCCGAACACATTTATCCGGCCCGCGGGGGGTGCTGCCGGCGCTCCCCGCTGTTTACTTTTTTTTTTTTTTTTTTCGGCTGCAGTAAAACGAAAAAAAAAAAATCACCGCGATCGGATGTGACGTTTCGTCACATCCGGACCCGGTAACTGTTTCCCTCCTCCGTGCAGGGAGGAGGGAACACTGCTCGAGACGTACGGCCGTGGACACAGCAGCTGGAGGTAAGTGATGGGGAAGGGGGGGGAGGAGGAGAGAGGTATAATGAGCACTGTACTATTCCTGGGCTATCTGAATGGCATAATATTCCTGGGCATCTGAATGGCATAATATTCCTGGGCATCTGAATGGCACACTATTCCTGGGCATCTGAATGGCATAATATTCCTGGGCATCTGAATGGCATAATATTCCTGGGCATCTGAATGGCATAATATTCCTGGACATATGAATGGCATAATATTCCTGGGCATCTGACTGGCACACTATTCCGGGGCATCTGACTGGCACACTATTCCTGGGCATCTGACTGGCATAATATTCCTGAGCTCTTACTGGCACTCTATTCCTGGGCATCTGAATGGCATAATATTCCTGGGCATCTGACTGGCACACTATTCCGGGCATCTGAATGGCATAATATTCCTGAGCATCTGACTGGCATAATATTCCTGGGCATCTGACTGGCATAATATTCCTGGGCATCTGACTGGCACAATATTCCTGGGCATCTGACTGGCACACTATTCCTGGGCATCTGAATGGCACAATATTCCTGGGCATCTGAATGGCACACTATTCCTGGGCATCTGACTGGCATAATTTTCTTGGGCTCTGACTGGCATAATATTCCTGGGCATCTGAATGGCACACTATTCCTGGGCATCTGACTGGCATAATATTCCTGGGCTATTACTGGCACTCTATTCCTGGGCATCTGAATGGCATAATATTCCTGGGCATCTGACTGGCACACTATTCCTGGGCATCTGAATGGCATAATATTCCTGGGCATCTGACTGGCATAATATTCCTGGGCATCTGACTGGCATAATATTCCTGGGAATCTGACTGGCATAATATTCCTGGGCATCTGACTGGCACAATATTACTGGGCTCTGACTGGCACAATATTACTGGGCTCTGACTGGCACAATATTACTGGGCTCTGACTGGCATAATATTACTGGACTCTGACTGGCATAATATCCCTGGGCATCTGACTGGCATAATATTCCCATTGAAATACTGGTAAGTTTGTTGATTTAACTTTACTTCATTTTAAATATTGTATTTGTTCCAGTTTTGTTTCTTCACTTCAAAATAAGATAAATGCAGTGTGCATAGGAATTTGTTCATAGTTTTTGTTTTTACTATAGTCCGGCCCTCCAACGGTCTGAGGGACAGTGAACTGGCCCCCTGTTTAAAAAGTTTGAGGACCCCTGCTCTAGTAGAATGCACAGTTGTAATGATGGAGTGACTTACCAAGCAGGGCAAACATTTTTCTTTATTACCAACTATTTTAATAAAAAAAAAAGAGGCAAGATACTTAGTGTTTTAGTATTGAAAGGAAAGTTGGTACATATAGTATATGAGTACTACAACAAAGTATATCCTGTCAGTTGTACATAGATAAAGGAAGGCAAAGTTACTTGCCACCACGATCCATTGTGCTATGCGCCTGCTGGTGCTATGGTGTGCAGCCGCACAGTATGCAGCCCCTCCAACCTTTGTAAAAAAAAAAAAAAAAAAAAAAAAAATATTTTGCCTTCTGCTACGAGGGATAAATAACATAGATGCTGAACCACAAGGGAGCTTAAGTGCCATACACTGCTGCGTGAGGTCAAGTGATCCCGCTGTCATGGAGACCTGCCACTCAGCACAGGGTGCAAGGGAAGAAGATGTGTAGCCCCTCCCTCAGTGTCTCCTCTGTCCCCATCATGGGTGGCCAAAAGAGGTGCCCGTGATCTTCTACTGCTGGAGGCCCAATAAGTTGTTAGTTCACCTATGGTCAAAGGTTAGCTATTATATAATTGATTGGTGCAGCTGCTGTGGAATGCACATCTCATGAGTCTCCTTTAGTTTGCTGAACATAAAGTGAAATGTAACTGCACCTGGACAGCCAAAGGTTCGCCAACACTGCTGCATAACTACCAAATGTCCTATTTTGTATCCAAGCCTTTGTCCTTTTTTTATTTGTATTATCGCAATGTTTGCTGTGCCTTACTGAGCCACACTACGCTACATTAACTTTTGTTGCCTGCAACTCCCATGATGTTGAGCACATAACATTGCTAGTTGATTATTATGGGAATAGTAGCTAACTGTGGGAGGGAAGCTAGTGTATTAACATTGAAGGCTTTATTCATAAAAGAGGGTATTACAAGGAATTGAGATGGGATTTTTCAAACTTAAAGGGACACCCACCAAAAAAATGATCTTTTTGATTTTGTTAAGATTGGCTGACAGAGAATAAACCCGAGTGTATCTAGACCTGCAGACCACCCTTTAACCCTTGCTTTAAGTTGTCTTTAATGCCAAATTAGCTGAGTTAGACAAATATTTTTTCTCACTCAGGGCTTTTTTGAAAGAGGGTATTATTGTAGGGAATTAAGACACTCCCACCAAAAAATGAAAAGGTCCTCTCCGCACACTTCCACTTTTTTATCCGATCCTGTCGTTCTGTTGAAACAAACGAATTGATTTTACGGACATTGTTCCTGCTGCATCTCACGGATATTGTTTCTGTTACAATTTTACTCATCTTCGCTGGTAAATCGTACATCTCCTTTGCCTGTCGCTTGGATATACCCACGCTCTCAAACCCTCGGTCCAGGTGATATACATCGGACAGCTCTGTATTTTTATGTGATATTTGTGAGTTAAAGAGATTCACACTCACAACGCTTTTAAGTAAGCCTCTTTGTTTCCCTGCTTTCATTAAAATTATATTTTTTACTGTGCTTCACTACGAGACAGTTTCTCTCTCTTCCATGTGTATGTCAACATTACGAGTAATCACTCATGCAAGCACATTGACTCCACATACTATGCAAAGCTGAAGTCCTTCAACACTTCGGGATACTTCCTCTTATGCTTAATCATAGAGCAGTGTTTCTGCTCTTGAATTTGTGAGTACAACTCCCACTATCCTCACCAATTCGATAATTGTCCATATACAGAGAGCACTATTTTTCTCCTTTGTCTTTTTTTGTATGTACTAAATTGAAATTGGGAGAGACCTTCAATCAATTAACAAGAGCTTGTTAGAAGCTATAAGTATATTTTTAAATATTTTTGAGTCTGACCTCTCACTATAACAACACATTTTTTCCCTCTCTATCACAATATATTTACCACAGATTTCACTAATTTTAATTTTTTTGCGCTCCTCTCATTATCCCTCTCTTTTATTTTGTATTGTTGATTTCAGATATGTCTTTTGTTATGTGACTGTATTTAATGAAATACGTAACAAGTGTGACTGGGTGCCACCATTTTGTGAAATATAGTGTTTTTGTGGGTGCCACCCCTAGTGACTTTACAGCACTAGTATCTCACTTTGGGGCTGGGGACACAGAATGCACATAAGTCAGAATTCTGACCATAGACTTGCATTGAATGGGAGGGTAATGTAACTATTACATCACAAGGGGCACAACATTTTTTTGACCCAATCTACAATATTCAGCCAGCCATATTGCTAGCTGAACTTCATGGAAAGTGTAGTTATATAGATCCAGTTTTTTAAAATAAACAATAATATTTAGGCACATCATATGAAATCCTCTCGGTCTCTCCCCTCCAAAGAAATGCATTTTAAGTGCTCCATATACACAGTATATATTATTATTTATTTCCCAAAAGGGGTATTGTTACATTATGCACCTTATTTTTTAGATAAAAAGGTTTTTTAATAGACTGTTTGTAACCTTTTTTCTCTCTTTAGCCATTTAGTATAAGTAATGTATTTTATTTTAGCCATATATATAGTTTTTAAGATATGATATAATATAAATGTATGAACCAAAAAATGTTTTAAATGAAAATATTCAATACAAGTTGTAGCGTCGAAAAGCTAGAAGCCCAAGCGGGGTATGTTGCCATAGAGACTAAGGACGCTTCAACAGCAGGTCCTCTCTACAATTGCGAAGGAAAGCAGCGTGATACGTCATACGTAGAGGAACCACCCACTCTATATGCGTGTCAGAAGAACTCTCTTCCCTTCCTACGTTACAATTCTCCGCCGAGTCGCATTAACGATGACGTCATCTAGAGACTCGTGGACGTCGCATGAGGGCGGTCCCTTACAAATTAAATCAACATATTTATATCCGGACGCCGGACTTACAGATTATGCATGTTTTTTCCGAAATTCCTCCTGAAGAAGCCGTGTGGTATCCGGCGAAACGTGTTGAGGTGCAGGCTTACTCTGATGCTATTCCAGCCATCATCTCTGCTCGATTTGTTCCTTCCTCGTTTTATCTCTTCCACCGTTTTGTAAGTTCTCCTTGTATTAGGGGCCCATATATATTTATTGTATCTGGTCATACACATGTTTGTGTTTTATTGTGTTTTTTTACAGGAATCTTATTAAATTTGAAGGATTTTATTACTCTTCATTGAAAAATACTTATTTTACGTATTCACTACTGTTGCGCCATTCTGCTTCCGTTTTTTGTGTAAAGTGTAGTTATAGACTGGGTGGTGGTGGCCTATATTATACACTAACTGTTGTTATTGTCGACTGCAGCTCCCATGATATAGTCTGCCATTACTGTTTAAACACCGTAAGCATTGTAGACCGGGGGAGTGGTGATTAATCTGTACCACCCCAGCTATTGTATAGTAGCTTATTAGAGGGTTACTTATGTTTGACTTCCACCACAGAACTCTCTTGAGCCAAAAGTAGGCAATGGGGAGGTGTTAGGAGAGGTGTAAAGTTGGGAGGTTATTTTTGCCCCCTTCTCTTCCCCTGAAACATTGTCTGCAGATGCCCATGTTTAGTATGCGTACCTATTAAACTAGAGGTCTACTCAATATAGAGATTTGCAGAGAACAGAGACTGGAATTTCAAACAAGGCCAAAGTAGCAGAGTTGGAAAAATTCTCCAATGCAATTATATAGTGCTAGTAGCTTCACCATCACATATAAAATTGTTTCTACCTACCTGAAGGTGGTCTTGTAATCCACAATGTTTGCAAGCAACATGTTCACTTTAATGGTGGTGAGCTTCATGAACTCACCAATGAGAACTACAACAGATCTTTACTCCATCGGTTATCTTACGTATTTGCACTTTACAATAAAGAGGTTTTCATTTATATGTGTCTTATCAAAGAGGAAAGCTAGTTTTTAATGATTTGGAAGTACCATTTGTAACATATAAACGTGTAAATTGACAGGTTCATCTAGGTCAGGTAGCTAACCTTGGCACTGCAAGTATTTGGGAACAACACATCCCATGTTCTCTTTTAGCATCCTGGAATGTTCCTAAATATCTGTAGTACCAAGGATAGCAATCCCTAACATAGCCAAATCTGGGCCAGGATTACCCATATTTGACATAGGTGCATGACAAATTATTTAAAACCATCATGTTAACTACAGGTGTATTTTATGAAGAATATACTTGTGTGTGTCATTCAGGCCTGGGGAAATATATATATATATATATATATATATATATATATATTTAAAAAAAAACAAGTAGGTTAGACGGAAACAAAAACATCCACATATTTTAACAGAGGATTCAAATGGACAATGCTTACAGCATTACCCCAAAAACATTGATGTAAGGCAGAGAATCAGGTAGAAGACTTCAAAAACCCACATTATGGAAATTAACTAATGAAGTGCAAGGGAAAATGTTCAGAATGATACATTTAAAGGGTTAACTCATTTTGGTCCATTGCAGAAACAAACCCAAACAGTTAATTGATAAAGCAGTCTTTGAAATCAGCACAGTTGTATGACTCGAGCAATCAGCAGGAATATTTTACTAGTATCCATGAAAATTGCTCCTCTTTGCCCCACAATTGCTCTTTGTACATAAGAGATGTGTATGTCCTGCAGCATTATAACATGTAACAGTAAATAATGCAAATGGAAAAACTTAGTATACTATTAATCAACACGTCAAGTCCCACTCTTATGCCGTCAGACCCTATTTTGTACACTGGCAGAGGTCTTTAACAGTCACTGAACTCATGAATATACTCCATAGGATTCGGTTTCACCCACTTCTCTGAATATAACCCTTCATAAGAAAGAATGTGGACTAGATGGGAAGAGTATAAACATGGCGCACATGTAGAAAGCACTAAATGCATGTGCACCTATGTAACCAGAAAAGTGAGCAAGAAAAAATGTGTGTATGTTACATATAAATGTAAAATAGAAATCAATTCTCTGTGCATAAAACGTTGATAATACATCAGACATCTCAATGTCACACACGTGTTTCATCCAGGAAAGTGCACCTTGAAAAAGCCTTGTGGACGAAACGCGTCAGTGCATGACGTCAAGGGTTTGAAAAGGAGATTTGATCAGCGTGGAAGCCATGGACTTTGTACCATACTGAAAAACAGATTTCCCCATTAAGATGGGGTCGTGTGAATTGCACTAGTGTGAGTTCCGAGAGGAGAACTCACTACAGTATCTTGTAAGCACTCTGTCACTTTTTTAAAATCAATGGAATAAACAGGTTTTATCACCTGCTCATCCATTTATTTGCAGACCTGAAGAGCCATGTTTGGTTCTTTTAATTAACCCCTGCATTGCCTTATATATCAGCAGGATCTTTAGAGATATTGTATTTTTTTTATTGCCTTATGTGTGGACACTCATTGGTAAAATATTCTTGAAGTTTTATGTACAGGGAATTGTTTTCTCTTTTTTTGATTTACATCTAACATACACTTGCTCACCCTTTATAATTTGTCTTTTCTGGTTATCATATCTCTCTACCTCATGTATCAGTCTGTCTCTCTCAATCTAATGTAGAATATAGCTCTACTGTACCTGTGCAATTTTGCAAACCTTCATATGTGTGAAGTTATGGATTGTACAACCTTATACATCACTGTACGGAGGTGATGATGCATTGTGCCTGCCTATCGCATGCACTACATGGATGGACAAAGCTTCTTCAAAAAAAATTTCATGGGATAGTTCTGAGTAAACTCTAAAAAAAGTGTACAGCTGTACACTCACAGCTTTACATATAGAAGGAAACTGCGCTAATAATCACACTTTCTCCACTTGCGACAACGTATAAAGCAAACTCCTGACAAATGTTGCGCGATATGGCCACCTGATCTGTACTTTCAGGAAGTTGCTGTCGCCACTCATTTAGAGAATCAAAATGGGATCAATATTGAGCTTAAAATCTTGGGTCTGTAATAGTATTGAGATGAAAACAAAACAATAGGTGCAATTGCTATTATGTATAGGACCTCAGTAATTGCAATTATTTTTCCCGCCAAAATTCATACATGACCCCCAGAGTCTTCATGTTACATGTTAGTAAATTTTATGCTGCAGTGACCTTTCAACTTTCTTTAACATATGTTAAATCACAGTGTTTTGTGAACAGCACCTTCAAGATAATATAATTTACAAGTGTTAAGAATGTACAGTTGCAGTTGGTCTGTCATAACAGTAACCAAAGAAAACCAAGCCAAGCAGGAGAATTTATTTTCCCACCAAATGGTGCACATTGCAGACCATATAGCAGTGCGAGATGTAACAGTCTTATCTTTATTGAGTTAATAATCTTTATCTTCTCAAACGTCACACCTAAACTAGTCCTTTTACTATTTGTTTTCTTCCACATGTAGCACATTATATACAAAATCAACCAGACAAAAAAAAATAACACAAAAACAAAGTAGGTCATTATGGTCCATTCTGTTAAAAAAAATTGTATTTTGTCACAAAATATTTTAACCTGATATTTTGGGTACAGCGCCCAGGTTATGACACAGTGAATGTTATTGAGTAAGTATTCACTTAATTATCTTAATTTAGTGAAAATTGCTAATTATTTTAATGACAAACCACAAAAAAAAAATTAAAAAATGGTTTGGTTAATCAGATGTTTCAATGCCATTTAACAGGTCTTGTGGACACGGCTATCAAAGTGGGACTTGGAAAAATAAAGCATGCTGAAGTAGCAGCTTTTCCAGATGGTTAATGCTCCCAGAGGCCCTTGCACCTTTGAAGTCAGTGTTTTTCCCTGTTTCATACCAACGTTTGTTTCTTTGCTGTGATCGGAGCCGAGTATAAAATAACCGATTAAGTTTAAATATCAGGAACTGCACTATGAGTGGTAACTGGCATAATTAGATCATATAATTATTAGCTCATGACTTTGACAAGTGACAAATGTAACCAAGGAGTTCAAAATTACAGAAGGTTAACAAGTGTAGTGGGTGAGTCTGAAGCTTTTCTGTTTGTAGCAAATTCCCCCTTTCCAAACTGAAACAGAGCAGGGGTGTCTTCAGGCACAGATGGCATATTAACAGGTGTCTCCTTTTTCTCCCCATTTATTACCATGCCTCTTAACGATTCCTGCAAAAACACACCTATTGACCAAGAAATGTCTACAAAATGACACAAGTGTTCTTCTCTTTCTCCTTTTCCCGTGGCTCTTTCCGTTTTTTTTCACTACTCCCGGGTGGTCTCCCTGTGGATGGACTTGCGGCTGCTTGAGGCTGCTGCCCTGGCTTTGTAAGAAAGAATAGGTTTGATTAACTAAGCAAACCAAATCTCCATAAACACATTTCACAACATTCCAGAACCATATTGTTAATATCCTTATACCATTTGTTTAAGTGGTTTATGGGCGCTATTGACTAAAAGTGAGTTGCAGAGGAGATAAACATTCAGGGCCAATTGTTTGGTCAGGTTTGTCCCTTGCATAGTTAAACCAATGATATGAAATGTACCTCACTTTTAGTGACTAGCTCCCCCTTGTTTGCAGCATGTTTTCTATTAGATGATAATTTACATACAAGAGTCTCAGCTGTGGTTGTACTTCAATTCCCATGACAACAAACCAGCCACAGGCTTGCAAAGAATCCATAATGTATGTAGCTCAAAAACATCATTAAAATGATGGTGTAGGTTGGATAGACTATGTGAACATTTTTTGGCTCCGAAATTTCAATCAGTCTAAAGCTTTAGGCCATTCTAAAAACTGGTTAGTGAGATAAGGTCAACTTTACTTGCAACCAGTGAGTACCCAGTAAGAGAAGTCAGCTGCGGCCAGAGGAGGCCCAGCGCCTGGCTGTATCTGCGGATGGACACAGCAATGGATTGTGGGGACAGATGTAGTGATAAAGATTGGTGTCCTGCTTGGTGCGCTTTGACAAGAGAGGAAGGGTAAGCAGATGTGCTCATATCCTTCCACACAGCCCACCAGCTGGAAAAGAAGTCTTTCAATCTGCAATACACTAGACCACCAAGGGGTAAGTGCTGGCACTGGAGGGTATATGTAGGGATGGAGGGGCCCAGACCATTTGTTCTGTAAGAGGCCCAAATATTTCTGACGGCTAGTTAGAGTTAGGCTTGAGACAAATATTAAAAATATGATTTATGCAGAATGCCTGCAACAAATCACATTGGAAAAAAGCCTGTGCACATTACAAGCAGTAATCGTCATCTTGCACTAAAGTGAATTTGTGGACTAGACTGTCCCTTTAAGGCCAATGAGCCAAATTGGAAAATGTTTCTAATACTGAAAGGGAGAAATTTTCCAACTCAGCTACTTTGGTCTTAAATTTTGAATTCCCTGCAATTCTCTTTTTATTGAGAGCCTTTAAATATACAACATATTCCACACAATACTGTGCCTGTAATTATCTGAAGCGCTGTTCAATATAATGCTTAGCACATACCTCTAACGCTTAAAATAAACCAAAAATGTAAATAGTTCTATTTAGAGTATTTAATTGACATTTTCTCCAGAGGCAAAATATATGGAGGGAAAATGAAAAGTACCTGGGCCGGTGCAGCAGCTGCTGCTTGCTCCTGCTCCTGATAATACTGTGATGCTCTCCTATCCTCTTCCTCCTGGAGTTTCTTGGCCAGCTCCACATCACTGATACCTTCTGGGATCTGCTCCCAGTCAATATCTAGATTCTGCTGTTCTTGTTGAAGTGACAGGGCTATCAGGTAATCCTAGAAAAACACAGAGACTGTCACATATAAAGAGAGAACACAAAACCATTACTTAAACAAAAACAAAACAATGTATTGCTGGGGGGTGAAGACCAGATTTTTAAATCATGACTGAAAACAAAAAACTATGGATAATTAATGGGACTCAAACTAAAGATTGCTTATACTGTGAATGTAGAAAATGAAAGATGATGAGAAATCACTTGTGGTTTGAACACCACAGATATATTTAACCCCTTATTGACATGACTGTTTTTACATTTTTGTACCCTTCATGACAATGGCTGTTTTAACATTTCTGCGGTGTTTGTGTTTAGTGGTAATTTCCCTCTATTCTCATTTCATGTACCCACACCTACTATATATCAATTATTTCACCATAAAAAATGCTTTCCTTAGATACCATTATTTTCATCATATCATATAATATCCTATATTGTCTATAGGATTCTTACCAGTGGACTCTCCTTGTCTCCAATGCGGAGGAAAATAAACCCAGTAATTACTGTTAGCCCACATCATTTGACAGATTATTTAGTGTAAATGAGGATCTTATAGTAACAGACTATTGGCCCCAGTCAGAACCTGCAATAACATTGTATTAAGTAGTACATTCCCTTTAAATACATTCATTTAAGAAGCATATGTGTCAACCGTGGTTTTGAACCATTAAGTTTGTTGGAACCCCACACAGGGTTTTTATTGGAAAGTGTAAGCTGGCCGAACTATTACTGCAAAGGGAACATCATAAGAAATGACTGCAAGTAATGGTCTACATGAGAAGCTTCCTAACAAACTTGTAGCATGTGTAGCATGCATAGTATCTGTAGGATATCTAGGATAGCTTTCAACGATGCTGGAAGTTTTGTACAAACCTGAGCACAACCAGTAATTATAGTGAGACAGAGCCATTAGCACTTGTCACATAAATGCTAAATAATGTATTAATGTTTTATACGTTTTGCCGTAGGAGATGGCAGTAATATGACAGCAGCGCACAATCACCATTCACATCAGTGGGATCTGATGCTAATGGCAAAAATCAAATGGAATTTTATACATGAATGTTGAAATGTAAACATAATAATAAGAGCCATGTTGTGATTTAATCTCCTGTTGAGGGCCCCAGAGGAGTGTCTAGGATTTATTACATCTGTGTCGCTTATCCGTAAGCAAAGTGGGTTTACTTCCCCTTTAAATAGTACACAAAAATCTCAGTCGCTTCATCTGCTGGGAGTTTGAAATGTATCCCAAACACTAAAAAAGGGAATCCATTCAGTGCTGCAGGACGATCAAAGAGATTGATCTGATCTCCAGACATTATATATAGAAAGTAATTCAATAAGGCCAATTATAATAAAATATAAAACAAAGGTGAATACACAGAAACATATAAAATGTAGCACATTCATTGTATTATAAACAATTCTAATTTAATTTACCTGATCAATTTGGTCTTGTTGTCCCTGGTACACAGTTTCTGGGTCAGATGGAGGTCTCAGATGAAATTCAGAATCACAAAAATTTCCATCTCCATCCACATTATGTAAGCTTTCCCAGACAATATTTTCTTCTGTGAGGAATCCCTGGTCTGTCACCAGCAAGTACAAAAGACCCTGAAAGGGATATTCAATAAATTGGGAGATTTAAAATACCAGGTTTAACATGCTGCTGGATGAGACATTATTAATAAGCCAAATAGACACACGAGTTGAACAAGCAACACTCCAGAAATGGAAACATCAACTATTATTTTAAAGTAAAAGGTTATCCAAGGAAGAGATTAATTAGCATTGCTGTTACATCAGTGATGTCCAAACACTTAAATTAAGGCCTCTGCCCTTTAAACCCTTGATGTCTGATACTGTCCATGTATATGCCCCATTTGCACATACAGGCAAAACAACTACATACATAAAAGGATTATTGTATATGCTCACTACCCGTGAGGATAATAGAGTGAGGGTAGGTTGGACATGTTCTCACAACATTGTAATCCAGCACGGTTCCCACTGACAGATACACTTAGTTACTATGAGAGATACAGGAATGTTCAGTACAAAATGTGCCAATATCAGCATTAAAGAAACTGGAAAAGTCTTATTGCCAAACTGATCACAGTGGAATATTTCTAGCAGTGCACTTTCTATGCATTTGTGAGTGTGTGTATATTGCTATATAGTACACTCACATATATACCTATATCTCTCTATTTATGCACAGAATCGTTCTGTCAATGCGCATTTCCCACAATTCCAACTCTTCACTTAGCTTTACAGCATTTTACAAAGCCCAGGAGGTAAAAAAAATCCAACATGTAAAGTGTTTAACACTTTCACATATATGGACGTTATATACTGTTCTAAAATACAGGGCTCAAAGACATTTTAGGATGGCATAGGATATCCTTTTATAAAAAAAATGATGCTCCATCAGCCCCAACATTAATCCAGCCCTGGCTATGAGCTTTTCAATTGAGAAGTCTGGAGACAGACTGGCAAGTCTGGGAAAGCATTGGCAAGTCTGAGGGGCAGAATGCCAAGTCTGGTGTCAGACTCGTAAAAGAAAATGAAAACAAGAAATGCATTTTTCAATTATAATTTTTATTAAATATGAAAAAACAATATTTACTAGTTAAAGGTCTTATAATTAGGCTTTTCTTCCTAAATTGTTATATGACAAGTTTATACATTACTGCTGATTTTGCCATGTTATTCCATGTTTATACGTTACTGCTGTTTATGTATGGTAGGCCAAGTTTACACATTACTTCTGATTTTGTCATTATATGCAAAGTTTATACCGTATTTGCTTGAATATAAGACGACCCTGATTATAAGACGACCCCCCAAACTTTGGATATTCCTTTAGGGGAAAAAAACTAAAAGCCTGAATATAAGACTACCCTATAGGAAAAAAGTTCAACTTGTATATATTCACATGTAAATTGCTTTTTAATATTCAATAAAAATGATGACATGAAAATGCATTTCTTGTTTTTATTTCCTTTTATGTGCCAATGCTGCCTCTCTCTCTCCCCCCCTCCCCCCCCAGCATTGTCTCTCTCTCCCCCAACGTTATCCCTCTCCTCCTCGTTCTCTCCCTCCCCCCAAACATTTGTCTCTCTCTCCCCCTGACCTTGTGTCTCTCTCCCCCCTCCCCTTGTGTGTCTCTCTGCCCCACGATACGCGCAGACATCTTCCGCTGCTGCCCGGCACTTCCGCCGGGACTTTTATGATGAAGCCGGAAGGACCCGGCTTCATCATAGAAGTCCCGGCGGTCGTACTGGGCGGCAGCAGGGGATGTCTGCGCGACATCCACCGGCTGTTAGCGAGGGGGATCCAGGTCCCCTGCAGCTCTGCGGGCGACCTGGATCCCAGTCTTATAATCTTATAAGACGACCTTGAATATAAGACGAGGGGGCTTTTTCAGAGCATTTGCTCTGAAAAAACCTTGTCTTATATTCGAGCAAATACGGTACATTACTGCTGATTTTGCCATGTTATACCATGTTTATACATTAGTTTATTTTGCCATGTTATACCGAGTTCATGCCATCAGAAAAAATATATTATGTTTTTCTTATGAATTTAATAAGTTTATAAAAGAGAAAGATATTAATAAGTAATTATTATGTTTTGGTTCCCAGAGACATTAATATTATTTCAATAGATAGATAAATTATGTGTGTAGCCCTTTAGTGATATGAACTTTTGACCTTGGTGACATGGACTATTTTGTCATTTCTGTGGTGTTTGTGTTTAGCTGTAATTTTTTTCTCTCTCAAAAATTATATATTGTTTTTATGGCCATAACAATGGCTTTCATTAGACGTTCATCATATCTTATGATTTACTACAAAAAAAAAAAAACATAAAATATGATGAAAAAAAACTTTGACCTAAAAAATAATTTGTACAAATACAAAAATCTAAATAGTTTCTAAATTTTGTCACGAGTTTAGAAAAATGCTTGTTTCCATGTTTTTCTGCTGTTTCTTGCATTATATGGCAATTATATGGCAAAATTATAAGTTATATGGCAATAACCAAAAATAGTGTTGTTTTTTTTCTAACCATTTCATTTAAATTGACCTTTTGATCCCAACCCGAACCCTGAATTTAACCTTAAATCTAACCCGTAATTTATTCTAATTTTAATTTAATTGTAACCCAAACCCAGATTGCTTCTAGGTGCAGTCTAGCAACAGCACCAGAGTGACGGAGGTGAAATTTTTTTCACTTCCAACGCTATCGTCACAAGAGGGCAGCAGCCATATTGGAGGAGCATGTTGCTCTCCAATATGGCACCCGCGATTCGCACCGTGGAGCGATCGTGGGTTCCCTAGGCATCGAATTTCGGTGATGCTTAATGCCTCAACCTCATGGCATTAAAGCACCACTGTTTGTGCAAACTTAGATTGCAAACACCGCTCATTTAACGCAGGACGGACTAGGTCCGTTCAATGTTGGCAATGGTTTCCCAGAAAGGCTGGACCTAGTCCGTCCTAAGTCAGGAAGCGGTTAAAGGGACCTGAACATTATTTTTACTAGAAATGCAGAAAATAAAAAAGTTTTACTTGGGTGCTGGAGAGAGATACAGCTCCTCGCCATAAAAAGGCCCACTAAAATCCTCAGCACCAGGCCCATGATGCTCTTAATTCAGCGCCACTCATAGCGGAGTGTTTGCTAGCGTAGATTGCACACACCACTCATTTAACCGCAGGGCGCACTAGTTCAGTTCAATGTCGGTAATGGTTTGCCAGACAGGACGGACCTAGTCTGTCCAATGTCGCTATGGGGTTAAAAATGATACAGGTAAAAAAAAGAAAATCTTTTGTGTGTAATACAATTGAAATTTAAAAACAGAAAAAATGTATTCTTTTTTGCTTTTTCATTTTTGGCTGATTTTATTGTGAAGCAATACTATGAAGACATCGGGGCTTTATGGGCACATTCGTGCAGGGAAATGTCAAATCCATGCAGAGACATATTTGACTTTTCATTCAGATGACATTTTTATTTTTGGGTTCTGTTTTTTTACCTAGTGTGAGGTCACATGTCACTAGGGTCCGCAAGTAAGTTGTAGAGGTAGAGCACAGCACTAGGGGTAACATTTTCCCTCCACCACCTAAGAGTACACACGCAGGGTGTCACCTGACCTCCAGACACTCAAAAGCCAGAGGTTGGAGGACATGAATGGCAAAGGAATAATGGAATTGCCATGCTGTTTGGGGCACTGGTAAACAGTTTGAAGCAAAGATGGCACAGGCAGAATGTCTGGATGCACTAACAAGCTGTTTGGTGACACAGACAGGCTGTTTTGGGTGCACTGAAACAGTTTGGGGGCAATGATGGCAAAGGCAAGCTTTTTGTGGGCAGAGATGACTCACTGACATCATATAAAAATGTTTTGCATTTACAGCTCATTGGCATGATATATACAGTTTATGCATTTACAGCTAGCTCATTGGCATGATATGCAAACTTTATACATTTTTAGCTCATTGGTATGATATCTATAACATTTCTGTACCTACAACTCATTGGCATGATAGACCAAGTTTATGAATTTACTGCTCATGGCATGCTATACCAAGTTTATGCATGTATGGCTCATTGTCATGATACATAAAGTGGATGCATTTACTGCTCATTGGCATGGTATACCACATGATTGGATTTACTTCTCAATGGCATGATATATATAGTTTATAGGGTCGACTCATATAGGAGCTCTGAGTTTCGGACCCAATCCCTCTGGCTAAAAATGGCAGCCTCGATCCTCCCCATAGTTTTCTATGGGGAGAATTCTGCTTTTTTGGGAGGACATCAGCTAAAATGGAAATAGGCAAAATCCTCACATAAAAGTTAGGGAATGGTCATGTATACATACATTAACATATATCATTTTATACACCGCCATAACAGCTCCTGTGGTATAACAATGCTGGTCATGCCAGCTATAGGTTGGCATCACATCACCGGTTCCTGCTCACTTCCAGTAGCGGTCAGGTTATATACCCTCCCGCCATCATGCCACATGTATCACAGTACCATTTCATGTCCACAATGGTGCATTCCCAAAAAATTTAGCCATCCAAGCCGTGGTTATAAAATGGTGATACATGTAGTATGATGGTACATACAATCTAACAGCTGTTGACATGACTGTGAACAATAACCAGTGATGTGATGCTAATCTATATCTGCCATGACATCACCAGCATTGTTTTACCACAAGAGTTGTTATGGTGGTGTGTAAAATGATATATGATAATGTACTTACTGCTCATTGGCATGATATGCAAAGTGCATGCATTTACTGCTCATTGGCATGATATGCAAAGTGCATGCATTTACTGTTCATTGGCATGACATACAAAGTGTATGCATGTGCTGCTTATTGGCATGATATATAAAAAGAGTATGCATTTACAGCTCATTGGCATGATATATAAAAAGAGTATGCATTTACAGCTCATTGGCATGATATATAGAGTTTATGAATTTACTGCTCATTGCCATTATATCAAAAGTTTATGAATTTACTGCTCATTACATGATAAACAAAGTTTATGGATTTACTGCTTATTGGCATTGTATGCCATTTTTTATGCAATGATATATCAAGTTTATGTATTTATGTATCACCTACGCATTTTTTTATTCTCTACATTCACAGAAAAAAATGATTGAATATGATCTATACATTGTGTTAGTAAACCTGCAAGCAAATGCGTAAATTAGGAGGAAACTAAATGTGTCTGTGGAGTCTTCCCCTTATGATATCACCTGTGTCTTGCTATGCAAAGGAAGTACTTTTCAATGGGAAATATGTAAATGGTATACTAAGCCATGTGAAGCCAGATACACCATAGACACGTTTAAAACACATTTTTCTCTAAGTTTTGGCATTTACTTGTTTTGCTATTTTGTCAACACAATGTATAGATCATTTTCAATCATTTTTATTCTCTACTTTTACAGTAAAAACAAGGATTATGCCCCTTTATGGCATTTTCAGCTACCCTAAACCTCTTTGACACCTGATTTCTGGCATTATGAACCAGTATGTCATATGAAAAAACTGATATAAACTGGGCAGTAATTGTGTTTGCTGGATGCAGTCACAATCAGTCAATGGGAAAGGAGACCAGTGGCTTCTCTGGCGTCAGGTTATATGAGTAATCTCACTTCACAGTAGATATACTACTGCATCACTTCACATGCCTGATAAGGTAGAACAAAAGTGATATGATATAGAAGGCTGTGCTTTATGGGTTAAGTTCTGCTATCACAGTATTTCCACATCAGCTCCTGGAGTCCCATCTGTATTATTGTGACTAAAAATACTGCTCTCTGTGGCTCAATGCTTTACCGCAATTATAACTCAAGCATATACCTTGGGAGTAAAGGCATAGACAGTCCACACTGGCTCCAGGCTCTACATGTAAATTTTCACATTTTCTCCCCCCAAACTAGGTCACATAGGCCTTCTTCCAATACAGTAAGGTCACAAAATGCTGCCTTTAACCTTCTAAAATGAATGTCACAAAAATATAAAAATGCATTAAAAACCATGAGGTATAAGAAGAGGATATCCAATTTACATTGTGGGAAGGTAGTCCATTGCCAACTAAACTGGTAGTGTTGGATATCCATAGATCATGTCCTGTACCTACAGCACAGTGTATCCAGTAATACAGAACATTTGTAGGGTCAAGGTGTCTAAATATCATGGATGTCCAGGTGCCTCTGCCCAGGAAATGCTAATGTCTTGTATATTGTGCAAAGTCTGCTGCCACATAATGATTGTTTGGTTAACATGTTTCTGTTAACTAAGGTGTGATCCCAGTTACATTCACAAGTACTATAAATAAACAGCATTATCAAGGGGGTCTATGACAGTTGTACGTGGGTACAGTTTGAATGCTGAACTGTCGGGGGTGAAGATCAACGCGGCTGCTTCATTGCGGCAATGTAAGCGTTGACAGTTCAACCCCCCCTAGAAGTGACCCCAAACCCCCATACTAAGCCCCCATCCCCAACACTTCCCCTGAACCCCAATACTAATATTAACACACACCCCCCAAAACTATAATACTAACATTAACCCCCCGAACTATAATCCTAACGTTAACCCCCCCGAACCATAATACTAACATTAACCCCCCCAACCCTAATACTAAAATTAACCCCTATAAAACATTAATACTTACCTTCAGCGATCCCGTGATGAAAGATCCGGCGATGACCTCTCCAGCGATGGTGTTCATGTTCGGGAAGATTATTGTGTTATTTTGTATAATTGTATGGTCATAATAAACTGAAAGGCATTCTTCCCACAGTTCTATTAACAGTTTTACAATAAAAAGAAATATATCAGCCTTTAAAAAAAAAAAAATGAAAGCTCAAAGACGCCTCTAATCTATAATATTTGCTTCTGGGCTATGTAGTGGTCTTTAACAGTGGTACATGACCAAGCAGGGTGAATCAATAGTTCAGAGTAATTCTGTGGCTCAGTGTGAAATACTCAGTGGAAACACTCCACTTGTTTCTGTAGTGACTGCCAGACATTGAGCACTTGTCCCCAGAAATGTTACGTTAGAATTGTCCTCCATCTAATTAATCAAGTATGGTTGCCTTAATTAGCCTTCACCAGAGGCTGGAGGTAAACATGTTTTTCTTCAGAAAATCACTAGAGGGAATAACTGCGCCTTAGATCATAAATAACATACAGCATTCACTACGAAAGGCTACTTGTCCTGGCCCTTTCCTGTGATGAATGGGGGGTAGAATCCACCCAAATGGCTTGCCCTGCCCCCCACATAATAAAAAAAAAACAGCAGGTCCAGAGGTTGCTCAAATAAATACTTTCCCCCGGGTTCCATAAGCATTTTTTCAAATCCTAGCCGATGGTAAAACTGGGATGGGGAGGTTTCTGATTGGCTGATACAATCAGCAAATCAGATGCCTTTTTAGTTAAAATGCCTACGATGCTTTGGTTTCCAAACGGATTTGTAAAATTCAGGTAAATTGCCCGACCCGAATCCAATTTGGGACAAATTGTTGCATATCTAATAGACTTAAGGTTTAAAACAGGAAAACACACAATTGGCCAATTGGTTCTTATATGCACTCACAATCCATGTGTCTCTTGTGAGAACTGTTACTGTTAAACTGTTATTTATTAAAGTTGAAGGCAGAAGCTAGTCAGCACCAGAGAAGGTGAAAACCAAAACAAACAAATAGTTCCATATTTCTGTAATGGCCTTGAAATCTACACATTGTTTCCATAACTGAAACTTCCTGTTATTTTCCTGTCAATGAAAGATGTAGCACTTTTAAAATAATGTTATCTGCAATTTACAGATATATAAAAATTTACATTCACATTTTTGACAGACGCCAATTTCAGAACATTGTGTTTATCAGAAAATGGAGCCACTGATGATAAAAAGGACTCTGTAGATCATTACAATTATTAAAACATTTTTGATATTCTATTTCATTATCAAATGTAGGGAGCCTCAGGCTTTCAACTACAGTCTCTTTGTGTGGCCAGATTCTCTGGATCATTAATTTGTGTCATGTATAGCCAAGAGGTAGCACCCCAGCTGTTCTGTAACTTTTCTTTTTATTTTGCCCAGATCTGTTGACAAGACCTTTCTCGTGATATTCAAGCTTCCCACTGTTGCATTTCTTTCTGGTTTGTCATTCATGGTGGAAATCCCTGGTTTGGAACATTTGATATGACTGAAGATATATTTTCATGCCAAGCCTCAGAATAGAACAGCTATGGGTTTTTTTTGTTTTCTTTTTAATACAGGTTGAGTATCCATTTTCTGAAGATCCAAAATCCTAAAAAAATTTTTTTTGGGATGCGGGTCAATTCGGTTAAGGGATAATCACTTTCCTGGCATCTGGCGGTGAAGCTCTTTTGCACACATTGAGACAAAGTAATTTAGGTAAATTTTAGGGCTGGTGCTGCCGAAATGATCTATCATCTATAAGTATCAGTTTAGAATAAGGTGTACTCAACCTGTAGCTGATCAGTCATGCTTAAAGTACTGGTTTCTTGTTGTGAAACAGAGAATAATTTAAGAATGTTGAATAAAAGCGTCTAATTTTTTAAATAACGTCCAATAATCTTCTCATATTAAAGGGGCTTTGTGAGCTAAACATCATCAAACACTTGTAAACATTTACCTGGTTCATCCAATTTTCCAACAAAGTGTGCAATATATGTATGCATATGTATACAACCTACTGATTCAGTATTAGTGTTTCTATTGTTAAGAATCGTGCATACACTTTTATATTCATGATATATATGAACTGTTGTTGATCTTTAATGTAATTTACAGATGATATCGCGTAGCGTATTGTATAGTCATTATAATATTCGTCTGTTTTGTGAGATGAAAATGATGTGGCTAATATGGGGCTACTGATTGGTTAGTAAAGTGGATATAAATCACACTATTTACTCAACATCCAGAACTTGACAAAGCCCAGTAGTAGGGCAAAACACGTTGTTCCCTGCCCTCTTTTGGAGCACTAGCACGTTCACTACTGGTAGAGCCGGTTTCACAGACTTTGGAGGAGCCAATATTGCAATCGTAGCGAGAAAGCATGTCCAAGAGAACCTTAGGTAATCACCAAATATACTGTTGCTAACCCTTAAAGTTTTCATACTTTCCAAGCGCGTGTGTGGGCGCCTAGGAGTATGCCCACAACTTATGTTTTTTTTTACTTTTGCTTGTCATTCAATCTGTTATGCATTTACACAATAAAGTCATTTCCCTCTTGTCTTTTAACTGATTTGAGCTTAACTATTCAGAAGGAATCCATTCACACACAGGGGATACTATTCATGATACACTGCACACTCACTGAACAAGGATTGCTCAGAGTCATGTGAGTGCAACTCCTATCACTCACCCAGGTGTCTGCTTCCCATTTATAACAACAGAAAGCACTATGTATGTGTATGTATGTATGTATGTATAAATATCTCTTTCATGTTTTGAGAACCACATTTTCAAAACATTTTTCTATGGCTAACAAACTATTCTTCATCATTACTGTGAATAAAAAAATGTTTATCGTGGCTCAGCACACAAGCATTTGTGATACTGCCACCCACTTCAGAAAAAAAGTTGGACGACCCTGCTCTATGCTGTGAGAATGATTGACAGCTGAGGAGAAAGTGTTTTATCTCTTTCAATATCTGGAAATGTAAAAACCTCCTATCAGTTCTGCTAGCAATGACACTTTAATAAATACTGCAAGACAAGGCATATACGGCTGCGATTTTAAAGGACAACTGTAAGTACAAAAAAATTACTTTATTTAAAGACTGCATCAAGTGTAAATGGTTTATATAGAAATTCCTTAAACCCTTGTTGACACAGGACATAACAACAGGTATATTCTGGGTTCACATACATTTGGTGACACAGGACGTACTTTGTACGTACTATTTTCAAATGAGCTTCGGAAGAGTCGCTCAACAGGTGTAGCTGAATTGTTGAGGCATTCAATGAAATCACATTTGTCATTTCGAAAGGTAGCATTCCTTTCAAATACGGCACTGCCCTGCTGTTGGCAAGAGCTTAAGTGATCAATGATAGAGGCAGTTGGCAACATCCAAGTAAATCAAAAACATTTTTTAAAAACTTTTTTTTTGTTAGCCTTAGAGCTAGGGTTAGATTTAGGGTTATAATGTTACTATAGGAAATTCTAGGTAGAAAAGGTATAGGAAAAGGCAAACTTGCAGTTATTGCCCTATAACTTGCAAAAAATAAAACAGCAGAAAAACATTGGGTATTTCTAAAAACTGAGGACAAAATATTTAAATGTATTTGGCAGGGTTTTTTTCAGTCGCTAAATTAGCTTTTATAAAGGTGTAGGAAAAAAAAAAGTCTAGTAAAAGTTAGAAAAATTGTTGCAATTTTACATCATATATATTTTTTTATAGTAAATTATACGATATGATCAAAATTTTTTATCCTGCAGAAAAAACATATGTGCTTTGGTACAGTAAATGAGAAAGAGGAAAATTACAGCTAAACACAAACACCACAGAAGTGTTAAAAAAAGCCACAACAGGTAAGACATGGCCATAAGATCTGGCCACCAAGGGCTTAATGAATCCTGTATCCTGCAAAACAAGAGGCTGATCTGGCGACCTTAGTTTTACACCCCAAGGAAAACCAAAAGCCCTTCAGGGGCCAGCTCTCTATAGTCTCCTATGCCATATATGTAAGTACACACTGTTTAGATATAGGTTCCAAGAACTGAAAAGGAGGGTCAGTAAGAACTACTAATCTGATATCTGTGAATAGTTAATAAGCATATTCAGGATACAGACATTTAAACTCAAATAAATGCATTTATTTTTGAAATTCTTGAGCTTTAATATGCAAAAAAAGATGTAGGTCATTTTCAAGTGGAAGTGGTCCAAGATGCCATTTTATAAAACATGCCAACAATGTATTAGGAAAAATGCATACAGAATGGTATTTCTTCCCATTTATATGTTTTTAGAATATAATATGGCAAATTAACTATAATGCTAAGTGTGGATGCAAGAAAGGCTTTGGAGTGAAGCCATTTTGGCCTCAGTGTTTTCTAAAATGATATACCGGTATTCTATTTTGGATTAAAGATTGCCATATGTTTCAGTGGTTAAAAACTTTTCCTGTAAAGTGAATTGCAGAACGGACCCATCCTTAGGAAAAATAAATTGTCCCATTTTCCTGTGGGTGAAATATGAAGAACACTTGAAGTATCCTACCTTGTATTTGGTCATGGTGCTAAAATGATTGTTCCTGAAAAATACACAAAGCTCTCCTTCTTGAAGAGTGGTGTTCAGCTCACTTAATCCATGGTACGTTAGTTGTGTGGCGGTACCATTTAGAAACTGTTCGGCTACAAAACCTGCAGGAAATAAATGTTGTGAATTCAGTACCTGGCAAGAGTAAAAAAAAACCGAACAAAACAACAAAAAAACATGCACTTGACAAATCAGACAGCCACATCTTAATCACTATTAATATGCACTTTATCTACACAGGAAAAAAAAAGTTTCTTCAGTATGCGTTATAGATTAATATTAGTCCTTGTAAAAGTTGACCTAATTTCTTTTTTTTAATTAAATTATTTATTATAACACTAAATCCAATAATATTAAATTCTAACTGTAGCATTTGTAATAGTTGCAGGTCTGTTTAACATGTTTGCTGACAGTAATTACTATGATGCTAACGAGTGCATCTAGATTTGGTATTTATGACATCATTTCTGCCAGTGATGTAGTTGAAGTAATTGAGAAGTTTATTTAACCTTGGCATATGATGACAGTTTTCCATTTTGGTATTCTTTGTCCTCTATGCTGCCAGGACGTGCAGAACTGGTTGGATAATTTTTTTGGGTGGGAAAGGTGGTGTGTGGTTGGCTCCATCCAGTAATGCAAGATGGTTTTAAATGGGTCTTTTGTTACTAGTTAAACTTGTATGTAAAAATAACGTGTGTGACGGTGTTTGAGACTGGCCCTGTATAAGACACCTCTTCTGAAAACATGTTTTTCTACTTTTTAGTCTACTCCTCAAATTGTATTGCTAAGGTTCTGTGCCTACAATACAGTAAAAGAGGTGTTATTCACTATATACTATCTATTTAATTGGTAGTAATTCATTTGGTGCTAAAAACTAGAACTTGAACCTATTTTCTGGTTTTCATTGTGCAGAACTTTTCCATGGGGGTAAAGATGATTCATAGCTCAATCTTTCTCTATAGATATTTTTCAGTGTCAAATTGGAATTGAACAGCTTTTACTGGCTGCATTATAGGGACACTAAACTTTAATTTTCACTTGTGCTTCTCATTTAGAAGCACAAGTGAAAGGTTAATTGTCCCTAGTGCGAGGATACATTGGAATATATTTTTGATAGTACATGCCAGTTTCTCCTTTGACCGGTGTTCTGACATTTCCTGTGCATGATCGCTCAAATCAGTGACTTGGCATCTTGGGGGAGATGCACACTAGCGGGCACCAGCCACGCACTAGCGGGCACCAGCCACACACAAGCAGCTCGGCAAAGTCTGAGATATAGACAATTACCCTTCCCTTGATGCCTCCCGCCTGCACAGTATGCAATTGGAAAAATGATACCAGGGTGTTAGGATAAGGGTTAACTCTATGGATTTCAATTAACCCTTACCCCAACCCTAACCCCCCTGATCTTATCACTAATCAATGTATGTGGGTTTAAAACAGCGATTAGAGTTAACCCTAACCCTTACTCTAAGCCCCCTCAAAATTAATCCTCTCTGCTGATCCCATGCAAAAATGAGGGTTCTTCTCTGAATACCCAAATCAGATTAGCGCGGTGAGCACCTGCTCTATTTGGCTGGGCACGCTTTCACACTGTAAGTGGGCACTAGCCTCAAGAACTGCTGTGTCTCAACTGTAAAACACAGCAGAGATTAAACCCACCTGTATCTATTAAGATACATGTCGCTTTTACTTCGGACCAGCAGGACATATTTTTTAAATCTGTGCTTCCTTTTAAGGAAGCAAGGGTTAAAAAAAAGTTTAGTTCTCCTTTAAGACAGCATTAAAATTCAATCTCTGTTGATGAAAGAAAAATAAAGAGAGAATTATATTTAGCTGTAATGAAAATTATAGTGAAGCAACTTAAGCAGTACCCTCAGTATCCCTATATCTTTTTTTATTGGTGGGGTTAATGTTTTCACACAGTCCCTTTATCTAAAGATTACAATTTGTAGAGGTGCAACCTAATGCAAAGCCTATATATTATACTATAGATTTGGTTCCATTTAGTTTGACCTAGGGGTGGTTTGAAAGCTAAGCTGGTTACCAATAAAAAAAACTCAATCCCTTCTACGGTTCAGCTGCAAAAAAATAAACCAACAATATACACAAAGGGGTCTCTTTGTTCTTAACAACTGGAAGAATACACAGGTAGACAGGATGAGACCTCACATCATTACTAATTTAGGCTTTACAAAGAAGTAGAAATGCAGGACACAGTCATGTGAATGGGTAAGCCATTATGATTTGTCAAAAATTGTCTGAAATGGCTTATTGTAGCTTGGATCTCTTACAAAGGAGAATAATGTAATTCAAAACCATTTCAACTGATTAAGGTCTACCAATAAAGTAATATTTTTTCTGTTACAGACGCAAACTCTAGTATCATAAAAAATGTCCACAGACTGTAACATCATCATACAAATCCTATACCTTATTCTTGCCTAAAAGGCATAAATAAAATAAAAACGTTGTGAAATCCATATTTGAACAAAAGCATCTGCTGTAAGATCACCCAGTGCCAGGCAAGCACTGCTTACACTATATAACCCTGTATATATATATATATATATATATATATATATATATATATGTAAAAAAAAAACACACACATAAGGCAGCAATCAGTGTTAAAATCCCAAAAGTTGGCGGCAACCACATGTGCCACCAAAATGTCAACATGGCATCCATTTAGAGCACACAGTTTGTCATAACATTAATGATCTCAATCATTTTTTGTGTTTTGCTCACCCAGTATTCACATATTTGTATAGTGTGGTGTTAGAAACAACGAAAGAATGTAAACAGTGGCTGGGAAATGCAACTAAATTGGATTACATTTAGTACCTGTACCTTGAGTAAAGCAAATGTATTACATGCCGTATTCATCAATCACATTGTAAGCCTTTCCCAGACAGATGTCTCCTTCGTAGAATAAAGCAGTTGATAGGAAGTGCTGTGTGTTTGCTTGGCTGTTATTTTACATTAACACACAGGAGAGTTAATCCAAGTCAGCAGAGTGTATCACAAGTGCAAGTTGCAGAATTGCATATACCATCAGTGGTGTAAACTGCACACAAACCTCTTACGCGAAAACAGACACCAATGCAATTTCTACTTTCCAAAGATACTGATTTCTCATAAAGGTTTCTTACTTTGAAAGAGAATTGCCCAGATCCATCATTAACTTTTCCAGCACTACATTAATCCCCTTTGAGAAGGCTCTGCTAAGCAGTGTGAGGTGTGATTTTCTTTGACAGTTCACATCTCGAGTTGGAAGGTTGTCTAAATGCATTTTCTAACCATGTTTTATCCCTTGTTAAATCCATTTGCTGACAGCAGCACAAGGAATCTATCAAAACACACTGCTTGAAATTCTTGGCCTTGAAGCAATATAGTAATTTGACAAGAGGGACAACTTGTACTGAAATTCCACTTTGGTTTTCATTTATACACAAATAAACACAGACACGCACATATACATGTGCAAATCTATAGTTAGGTCAACCTAACTTTTGTGAAAATCGATCACAAATTATAAATGCATCAAATTAATGGATTATGCTGCCTTACCCATAATTCACTTAGAGTATTGTAGGCAGGAACAAAGAAACCATTTCCAGAAATATGTATGGAGTGGATCCAAATAAAGGCTATTGAAATTGTAAATGGTTTACAGAGCTCAAGTATAACTGGTGTGCACAGGCAGAGCAAGGGTGGCCCCTATATCCAGGCTAAAAAGGTTTTAGGATCTATTCCATTACCTCAAAAAATCTGCTCCACCAACCCAAGCTTGGGCATGGTATATGGCCCTAAAGCATGGTATGGTATATAGGATAAAAATACATTTCTATACCCATAGTATGTCGGTATTACAAAAGAGAAGAGATATGATAGAAACCATTAAATACATAAAGGATTTCTGCAAAGTACATAAGTAGGGTTTCCACCTTCAAAAAATACCGGCCATAATTGTGGGTGGGGATACAAAAGGGGAGGACCCAGACATATATTAGTTGCCAACATATTTGCATGACAAACAACTGGGTCAGCACCAAACCACAAATAATATAACAAAAACTCCAGATCTCTAGAGACTGAATAAATGAAAGGTACCCCCAATAGATGTAAACAGGAGCAAAAATATAAATATCAAAAGAATTATGATAAACTGAATAAAAAAGTGATATGTCAATCAAATTACTAAAATCATACCAATACAGAATAAAAAATTTTTTTTAAATTAAAATATGTTTCATGTATTACATGAAATATTAAATTCAGTGGGTAATCAGAAGAGTAAATGAAATAATAAATAAAGCCCGGTTCATTATTCTTCATTACACTGGGATTGGTACAGTATATAATTGGCTTTGAAGAAGACATGGTCTGTGAAAACTCACAAAACATATTGATATCATCAGCAAGATTATTCAACTTAATTTAACATACAATGCCTGTTATAAACGTTTTTGAGTTGCTCTAAAGCACTGATTGAAGGCTATTACTAGGTAGGGCTACAACATTTGAATAGCAGGGATGCAGCAAAAAAAAAAACACCAAAAACTTTAATTCCATTACTGTATTGCTGGCAAAAACAGGCTTTTGGGTACTTATTGGATTGCTCATTACCTGAACCTGGCATTTTTAATAGCAAGATCAAGTCTTCTCTCTTGCTGGCAGATGGTAGGCAGCCATTCTTAAGGTTGTCTCTCATGTAGCCATGCTCCGTGCACACTGTGGAAGGCTGAGTGCCATGAGGTCAAGTGACCCAGACGCTCTGACTTCCACATATGTGCGGGGAGCGTGAGATACCTCCTGTCTGTCTCTGCAACGAGGGTGCTGCTGAGGGGAGTTCTTTCAATCTCCTCAGCCAGCACCTCTTAAAAAGTCACAGAAGAGGTGCCCTCTGACTTCCAGCACCCCCTTTCAGTGCCACCTGACTGCATGCAACATAAATAATAATTTAAAAAAACATGGGGGTGACCACAGTTGGATACTTGTATTCAGAGCAGCAGATGGCACCCCCACAAAGCCTGCTTGGATTTTTATAAACCAGGAAGTTCCCCTTTCCCTAGAAGGAAGCAAAATACTGCCCATTATATTGCCGGTATATTTGCGATGCCGGTACCTGCTCCATGGGCTCAATTACCGGTCACGCTGGTAAAATACTGGCTGGGCAGCAACCCAATACATGAGGGAAGTAGAAATGCAAGGATAAGAGGACATAATCTAAGGCTAGGTGGCAAAGTATTACTTCATTGACGGACATATAGAACATAGGGTTTTACTCTAGTCTAGATTAACCCCTTAACGCATGTGGACGTATATATATGTCCTGAAAAGCATGGTCCTTTGGGACCATGAGGACGTATATGTACGTCCTCCGTTTTCATGTAGCGTTGCGCTCCTTAGCGCAACACTACATGTCTGTAGCTATTCCCAGAGGCTGCTTCGGATCCGAAGCAGCCTCTGAGAGTGCCTTCAGACCCCCCTCGCGCATACGATCACCGCGAATGTTAGGGTCATAATTAGGGTTACAGGGGGGTTCGGATGATTACAAAGGTTAGATTAAGGGGTGGGGGTAGATTTAGGGTATATTTAGAGTTGAGGTAAATTTAGGGTTGGGGTTAAAAAGTCACTGAAGAAGAAAATGGTTAGAAAACTAAAAAAAAAAACACTAATATTGTTTATTGCCCTATTACTTGAAATAAAACATAGACAAACAAGGAAACATTGGTATTACTAAACTCAGGTCAAATATTAGAAATATATAGACAGGGTCTTTTTTACCATTTGTAATTGTGTAAAAAAAAAAATCAGGTCATAGTTAGAAAAAGTGTTTTTTATGGTATATTTTATATATTTTTTAATAGTAAATGATATCATATGATGAAAATAATAGTATCAAATGAAAGCCCTATCCGTCCTTTAAAAAATGATATATAATTTGTGTGGGTGGACTGAACACAAAGAAAAAAAATTCACAATTCAGTAAACGTATGACAAAAATAATGGAATTCTGGTCTTCAAGGCACATCAAATGCAGCATAGCACTCGGTCACTAAGGGGTTAAACAATTTTAATTGCATGGTTTTCCAGTCTAAACTAGAAAAATCTTTGAAAACCTGTCCGATAGCCAAAGAGTAGGTTACATAATAATAACGTATATAAAGTAATAATGTAAAAAATGTATCTTCTACTTATAGCTTGGAGGAATAGCAGGGGGGATATGATCAAAAACATTTAAATACATAAAGGGAATCAACACAGTAAATGAAGAGAGTATATTTAAAAGACAAAAAACTACCACAACTAGAGGACATAGTCTAAAATTAGAGGGGAAACGATTTAAAAGTAATATCAGGAAGTATTACTTACTGAGAGGGTAGTGGATGTATGGAATGGCCTTCCAGCGGAAGTGGTACAGGTAAGCACAGTCAAGGATTTTAAGCATGCGTGGGATAGGCATAAGGCTATCCTAAACATACGTTTGGGAACTGGGGACTATTAAAAGTACTTAGAAAATTGGGCAGACTAGATGGACCAAATGGTTCTCATTTGCCGACACATTCTATGTTTCTATGCTTCTTCACCAGTATGTCCTGGGTGTGACACCATATTCCAATACATCCAGTGACTCCGCGTTAATGAGCCAGGAAAGTGGACAGAAGAACGGTGTCACAGGAAACTGGTAACGCACAGGGATCTCTGACCTTCCATGTCTCCCTACTAGATGTGGTAGTTTTAGTAGGCCTCAAAATGATTGTTGGTTGTGCACGATTATGCCTCTCTGTCTTTGAGGTTTAAAAAATAAGATTTTTTTTTTAAACATGGAAAATATAAAATGAACTTTAACATGTTTAAATGCCGGTGACAAAGCCAACTGGCTCTGTCACAGGCAGAATATGCTCATTGTGACTAGTTATAACAGTGTTCATATGTCCTGGAAGAGCTCTGAGCAGACTGCCGGAACACAGCCTTGTTTTGAGGTGAAGTCTTCTTCTGAGACACAGGAGGTGCAGGTGCACCCGGTGCTTGGACTGATATACATACACATGCATATATATATATATATATATATATATATATATATATATATATATCTGCATGGACCATTTTATTTCGGCTGCATGTATACGTAATTTTGGGGGAACCATTTAACTGAGGTATTTAATTCCCATACAAAGTAATCTAAAACATATAGAACATCAAAGCAATCAAAATCACTCACCCACCTTCACTAACAAGCTCACTGCTGTCTGACTGCTTGCAAGAGATAATCTTCTCCACCAGCTGGTTATAACTGCAGTTACCAACGGCTGTCACAACCTCAGCAATCTAGACGATGGGGGGTATAAACACCAGGAGTAATGAGAAAAAAAGCTGCATGAAAAGAATTTGCATCTGATTTATATTTACAGATTAAAACTTGAAGTGACATGAATTAAAAGTCAAAGCGCACAAGTAAACCCCTGAGAAAATCTTAACTTTTCAACATTTTTGCACAGCAAAACAGAACCCTGTCATCAGATTAAACCCTTAAAGACAAACTGACTTTTTTGGACCTGGCAGGAGAAAACAGGGTCTCCCAGGCATAGTAGACAATGGCAGGGGAAGACATGGTGTTCTAGGCTACAAGCAGAGGGCTACTCCAACTCATAAGTGGGCTGGAAAGAAGGCTTGCTGGGGGATGGTTCATCAAGGTTGCTTGAACGCAGCTGATTCCACGTGACCTTGCGAGCGATAGCCAGTTCATCGTTTGATAGGTCATTGCGGGATCGCACAAGGTGAGTATTATTAGGGATTAGAGGGGTTAATATTAGTATTAGGGTTGGGGGGGGGTTCGTATTAGTAGTAGGGTTTGAGGGGGTTAAAGGTTAGTGTTAGGATTTGGGGGTTAGGTATTACTATTAGGGTTTGGGGGGTTAATGTTAGTATTAGGGTTCAGGGTGGTGGTAATGTTAGTATTGGGGTTCGGGGGTAGTGTTAGTATTGGGGTTCGGGGGTAGTGTTAGTATTGGGGTTCGGGGGTAGTGTTAGTATTGGGGTTTGGGGTGGAAGTGTTAGTATTAGGGTTCAGGGTGGTGGTAATGTTAGTATTGGGGTTCGGGGGTAGTGTTAGTATTGGGGTTCGGGGAGTAGGGTTAGTATTGGGGTTTGGGGTGGAAGTGTTAGTATTAGGGTTCTGGGGTAGTGTTAGTATTAGGGTTCTGGGGTAGTGTTAGTATTAGGGTTCGGGGGTAGTGTTAGTATGGTCAGGGTTAGGGTTCATGGTCACTTTTAGGAGGGGCGATTTATTAAGGGGGGTTCCGCTGAACTGTCAGCAGTGAGGAAGCCGTGATCAACTGTCCTAGATGAGGCTGGCTGTGGGAAAAGCTGATCTGAGAAGCCTGATTTAAACTAAGCGAATGCAGCCACGTTCTTCCATGATGCCAGTTCTCTACGTCTGCATCTTCTCATACTTCCATTTTGGAGCATCGCACATGTACTGATGCCATCTTGGAACTCTCAATGCCACATGGCCTGATGCCATCTTGGAACTCCCAACAAACATTTTGGATGGGTTTGCAGTTCTTTTCACACTCACTTTAATATTTAACACAGCAGTTATTGTAAAACCCTTTGTGCAAATTAATTCATAAACATACCTCGAACCACAAAACAAGCCGTCATGGTATTTTGTGCCATTAGGACGGAGTTACATGCTCCATTAAACTGAGCAGTAGAGGCAATCAATGATCAATTCCACTGCTAGGCGGTGTTGCTGTAATGCCTCGATGGCGTGGCATTAAGCAACACCAAAACCTGGGGTCCAAGTTGCCTGCAAATCACTCCACTGAGCGTTAGCATGCACCATATTGGAATAGCAATATGCCACGCCAATATGGCACTGCCCTGTTGTCGGGCGAGAGCTTTGGAATTGTCCAGTGTTCACTTACGTTGCTCTGTTGCCAAGTCTGAAACATTCTACTTAACCATAAATCTATAGCTAACTTGTATTTTTTAAATACCACAAAAGGAATATATTCAACTTTACGGCACTTTTAACACAGGGATGTCTCAGACATGCACTTTCTCAACTCCTTAAAGGCACTGTCTCATCTTAACATTGTTTTGGCAATACAATAAAAAAAAAAAGATGAAAAAGTATCTAAACATTGTGTTAGTTTTAAATGGGGCTGAGTCGTCCAGTTTATAACATCACTTGTGGCTTGATATGCAAATAGCAAATTTCCCATTTACAAGCAGTTCATCTGCATATCAAGCCACAGGTGATGTCATAAACAGGAGACTCCACAGACATATTTAAAGGGCACCTCTCTCCTAATTTAGGCATATGCTTGCAGTTTTGCCAATATAATCTATAGATCATTTTCAAGAATATGTTAAATGAATGAAGTTTGTTGTCCTATACATTCAGAGTACAAGCAATGTTTAGGTGATACAGTCCATTTAACTATACATTCTACAAGCAGTCTTATCAAAGGAGACATTTCTAAAGTTTATGCAAACCGGAAAGCTCAACACAAAACACGCTGTTACTACTGGTGGTGAATTTGTGTTTTCACAGGTTAAATAAATGCCCAGCTTCTTAGATATTCTGATTTATTTCCAATAAAAATCACCCATTTTATAAGTCACTGCAGGAACTTGTAATTATGGGTGATTAATTGCACTTTGCTCTCTTATTATGAAAGCCACTTGGCACGACTACCTGCCGTAAAACATACTCAATCAGTGCAATTATTCCTACAATTAGGCACCGTGGCATCTTATTAAAGGTTTTAAAGACTGCAGATTGAAAAGCTTAAAGCAGCATAGCACACTGAAACCATTTTGCATTGTACAAAACATTAAGGATCCGGGTATCCACAGGCGTAATCACAAACACTAGTATAAAGGCTGGATATTTTTCATTTTTCACTACAATCCAAGTGGAATGCCAATACCTACTCTGCTTATTATTCAAAGCTCACACTGCCAATAAATAGTCTCAGCCTGAAGCCTGGTATATCGCATTCTACCTAGGGAAACATGCATTAGAGATATTTAAGTGATGGCTCCTATTATATATCCACGTGTTAGTAATGGGAATGCTGTTGAAGTCACTCTTCAGAACACATTTAAATCATCAGTCTGTGGAAATAAAATATATCGTGATTGTCGTCTTACTGAATTATTTTCTTTACAGATTGATAATCTTGATGAAGGTCAAACTGTGTGCCCAAAATGTCTGTACATGTTTATATGTGTTAAATAAATTTACCATAGAGTACTGCACATGCCTTGGAATTTCATGGACTTGGCCTTTAAGAGTACCATAGATGGTAATCTTGGAAAAGCATGAGTGCATATACACAAACACATACACACTCAATAAATGAAAAGCACTAACGGAAGTTGAAGTGTCAGGATGACCCTGATGATAGTTCATTGTGTGAAATAAAATGCTGATCAGACTATTTTGCTAATTTTTGCATAATAAAATCCACAGGCTGGATATTTTGCAAAAGATTCCCATAAATACTTTTCATTTGTTTAACCTGTATAGTTTGGACAATATATATATTATAGTGTCTACCTAATAGAGACCCTTCTGGCCTGATTTACCATAACATCCACTCTTGTTCTTTGCTGCGTACAGGCAAAATAAAACGTGCACGTGGCACATGTACAAAACACATTATTTACATAATGACCCATTGGAAATGAGGTTATACCTGAGGATCCACCAACCATCCATGGTATAATGGTATATCAAGAAGATCAAACACAATGCACTCTGGGGTGTATTCAAAGACGCTGACGCCTGTGAACTTGACATTGACATCAAGCCCCGTCTGCAGTTTGTGCAGGATAGCCATAGCATCACTCATATTCTGTAACAAAAACAAACTCAAGTAAGAACAATATTACATTAACAACGTCACAGCCTTATATAAGCAACACAATTAAAACCATTGCTAGCTCATCAAATTTACTGGATCAGCTACATTCAGAACCTGCACCCTAAACATTATGCTTGGTTATTAAGAAATAATACCATGATCCGCTGCGCTAGAAGAGAGAGCCAGTCGCCGACCAGACGGCTCCCTGCTTCCTATGTAAGCATGGCAGCTGTCGGAAGGAGGATAAACTGGAGTGTACTATCAAAAGTACCTGCCAGTTTATCCTCATACTAGGGACAACTAACTTTTCACTTGTACTTCTATATTAGAAGCACAAGTGAAAAATAAAGTTTAGTGTCTCTTTAAACATCCTAGCTGTCTAACAGGCTTCATAGTCACTCCCGACTTTTGTATGCTGCTCCACCAAGTTCTACCTTTGTCCCGCTTTTAGGGACAGAGGTAGAGCATGAAAGGGATACTGGAATGCAATCCTGCGTTCCCAAATTTTATTTCTCTGTATCTGAGACACTTGACAATGCACAATCAGTGGCACAGACAATTTGAGCGACAGCAATATCATGCATGCGCAGTAGCACCGATACTTAACCTCCCAAGCTCCACACCCAGCTTCCTGTGTGTTCCTACTGCTAACACGGTTCCAATTCATCTTCTGATTCTTACACCTACACCATTATAGGAGTAAGCATAGTGCCCTGTCTATCCTTAAGTGGGAGGATAGACCTGTTCAACACTAACTTCATATGTTCCAAGTTGTGAAACTATATTTTACATGCTAGTAATGTATTTCTTGTTTAATTTCTATAAGTTATATACAAAAATACATGGACCAATCAAACAATCATTAGGAAATATACAATGGACATAACTTGAACAGTCATCACATATAGTTACTTTATTAGTATTGCTTATATGTATAGTTGCTCAGTCTACATTTCAACTACTGTCTGCAGACAAAGTACAACTTGTTTTTGATAACCAGAGTATAGAACTGAACTAATCATCAAATAAAAGAAACTAGGGAAAAAGTGAGGGAAGATTATGGGTAGAAAATATATTGTATTGGTGGTTCCATTCTAAAATAAAGGGATAGGCTATCTATTCTCCACTGTTGAAAAATTGTGGCCCGACAACAGCCCAATATTTACGGGGGGGGGGGGGGGGGAAGGATTAAGGGTTCATTGGATCCAATAGCGTTCCATTATTTGTATACTAGCAGCCTGATAAAATGAACCAATTCATCTCTGCATAGAAGGACCCAGTCCAATATGCTCCAGGACTGCATGAAGGAACAGCCAGCTCACTGTGTCGAACATCTTCTCAGCATCAGTGGAGAGAAGCATAGCTAGGGTATCATGCAACGCAGCGTAGCAGATGAGGTTCCAGATCTTTGTGGAGTTGTCCCTTGCATCTTAGACAATCTAGATTGGAGATTACATCGGCGGCCTCTATTATCCAGCTCAGCCACGTGCTGAGCCAGATGCGATGCTGTACCCTGACCTGAGATTCCAGTTTAGTCAGAGCAGCATGCAGGAGGGATTGGTCAGATTTCACCACGTCTGTGCGCTGACCTTGTATGATGGCTTTTATATCCTGCAGTCCTTCTTTAATTGTGGAGGACATGTCCTTTTTGACCTGGATTATCAGAGCTGTGAGATCCATTCTAGTGGGCTCCAGGACTATCAGGTCTTGCAATGGGTTCAATGGAGGACTCACTGTCGTCTGAGAGTGTAAATATTCCACTCCAACAACGCCATCTTGGATTCGTGCCGTGCAGAGTGGGTCCAAAAAGATCCTTAAATTCAGTAACAGGGCTTTTTTTTTTTTTTTTTTACAGTGTTTTCTGTCTTTATATGGAGATGTTAAGCTTCCCCCATCGTAGTTTTGCACAATATATTGTTGTGTGCAGGCAATATAAGCTCTTCTAGCTGGAGCTCACGGCAGATGTTACTGCTTCACATTGAGTCCTGGACCTGAAAATTATTTAAATTCTTCCTGGTAATACATACGGTACATACATGTGTGTATATATGTATTAAGGCCTTTTGGCCTGTAATTGTGGGAGGGGCGTATGACTCACCTTCTCCCTACTTAAGGGACACCCCTTACCTGGCTCCATACCGTTCGAGGTCAGTGCTGCATGAGAATCCACTTCCGGTTCACGTACGGCGCCATCTTGCTTTTCAAAAAACCCGCGGTTTCGTTTGGTGTGGCTGTGTCCAGGAGCCCGTCCAGCCTTGCACATTACCTGTTTTTCGTCGCAGATTAAGTCCACAGGACTTCACAATCGTAAGTCCGCCGCCTGGATCATTTCCCACGGTGTCGCGATTTTAAAACGGCCTTACTTTACGGCCACACGCTTTACGGCCGAGTCACAGGCATATTAACCCTTTTGCTTCCGGCAATGATCGCAGTATACTCTATGTGCTGACTGACGTTTCGGTTTCTTGTATTAAGCAAACTTATTCTCGTTTTTCTGCAATATCAGTATCTGTAGTTGTTGTTCATGTTACTATTGGTATTTATTTATGCGAAATTACAGAATCCTTGCATATGACTGAAGCACCCCCTATTAAATACTTAATAATAGGTTTTATTTAGGTTATGGTTCAATTTTTAGCAGATATTGCATTATTAGTGATATTGGAATTTCTTCATGTTTATATATATATGGAGTTATGCTTAAACAAGCTTTTACATTATTTATAGATATCTCACGTAGTACCTATGTTATAACTTATGTTTAATTAATTTAGAAGATTACGCTTCTATCACACCATGTACACACGTTTCTTACATGGCACGTATAAAATTCTGACTTTTTCTTTGTGTACTCAAACGACATACCAAGTACACGAGAACACGGTCTCAAATCTCACAAACTTTCGGGTTGAATCACACTTCTTGATTCAACCACTCATACGTCACGTTTTTTCCTGTTTTGGGAAAATTTGGCAAGTATTTTCTACCTACCTCTTTTTGTGACTTACGTTCAGGGCCTAAGATAGACTGTATTCATATCTGGTTTTCTATCCCTTTAGGTTTTTTCCAGGTTTTCTATTCTTGTCGCTTATCTAACTCATACATACTACCAGGTACGTTAAGCCTGCTCACGCCATATATCACATACGGTTCCATCTCTACTTAGGACATAGAGTACTGGCAAATTCTAGGGGTTATGGGCCCAAATAGGTATCTCCCCTCTGGGCATTCTGCCTATCGTTTAGTGGTCCGCGAGGCCAACACCCCGCCTCAACGTTTCGGAGGTAATGCACCCCGGGCCACACGTGAGTTAGCCGCCTCGCAAATTATAGAGAGGGCGCCACCCGTCACTCCCTTCCCCTGTTTTTCTTTTATTGTCACCGAGAGGCCTACGAACTCCTGCCACTACGTCGGGTGGACTCAATAACCCCTCGTGCCAACGCATAGACAGAGCCTCTCATAGCCACTTGGCAACTAGCAGGGCCTCACCTGTCACCAAAGAACAAGATTAATTTTTCGCATCATCCGGCATAATTAGCCTGCCAGTACATCCCCTGGGGTTTTTCACGCTAACCGTATATTTTGTCATCTAGTATGTCTCAAGAAGGGGTAGAGGATTTCTCCTTCCCGAGTACTCCGGCTAGAGCAAACACCCCATCACAGGTGGAAGATACGGCTAGTCCAGCATCTTTCAGGTCATGGACTATCCCTCGCATCACTAGCGAACTCAGGAGACGACAAATCCCTTTTCCAGCATCAGCAAGGAAAGCGGAACTTTACAAGTTACTGCACACCTGAACCGATAACAGGGACGCTGGGGAAGGGTCTAGCCAGTCTAACCCAGGAGACATACATGGCATGCTCACGTCCCTCATGGCATCTATGAGCAAGGTCAATTCTAGGCTGGAGAAACTTGAATCGGTCACAACAGCCCTCACTATGGCTGGACCGGCCACGGCAATCCCTCCAGCAGTGGTGTAGTTGCAATCAGTTTCTCCAGCCATCACCTCGGATGACCAAGAGGTTTACCCTGCCCACATGATACCTGAGCACCTCAAAAAAGATATCCTGGAAGGTAAAGATGTCAATCTGGCCTCACTACTAATTGCCTCCCAGGATATAGTGGAACATAAGACGTACGCTTATGACGATATTTCTGTGGTGTTCAAATCTAGGGATGCACGATTAAATAGGAAGCTAACTATTCCAGAATTTGTATTAGCATTTGGCATTTATCGTGATGTGATCTGTACGGTATATCCCCACAGACTTGAGGAGTTTGACTTATATATGCACAGGCTGGTGGACCTGGGCAACAAATATGGTGGGTCAGCTTTCTATGACTACCATAGATCCTTTTCTGCCAAAGTGTCTGGCGCCTTCTCACAGTACGGGACAAGGTCCAACTGGAGCAAGATTGATCCGATCATTTTCTGCAGGCTCTTTGCAGGTCTAAGAGCACCGGCCTGTGCATACTGCTCCTCCATGGCTCATACTGCTAATTTTTGTCCAACCACTGCGAACGAACCTACTACCTCGCAGGGCACTAGTTCCACTGGTTCGACAGAGAAAACACCCAAAGACAAACTGGGTCGACCTATCAAGTTTTTGGGGAAATTCCAAATATGTAATAATTTTAATGTCGGTGCATGTAATTACAGTGGATGTCGGTTATTGCATACATGTTCAAAATGTTTTAGGGCACATGCGAAAACTATGTGTCCGAATAAAATGTACCCTAAGCAATACTTAACTGAGATAAATATTTCTGTACTCACGGCATTACTGTCACAACATCCATCTAGACATTTGGTAGACTTCATCATCACTGGTCTATCACAAGGATTCCATACTGGTCTCATACACATGCCTTCAGGGATCCTTGAATGTCCTAATTTACAATCTGCACAACAAAACCCTACAGCGGTTAGCACACTCATAGCCAAAGAAGTGGCAGAGGGCTTCCTATTGGGACCCTTTCAGTCCCCTCCATTTTCCACATGGCGGACAAATCCCATCGGTATTGTCACGGGGAAATCTTCCCACAAACAAAGACTTATCATCGATCTGTCTGCACCACACACCTCTGCCACACCTAGCCTGAACTCCCTTATCATCTCTGAGGAATTTTCACTTCAATACTCCACCATAGATCACGCCATTATGGCTATCATGCAGGCAGGGGTCGGTGCATGGCTCAGCAAGACCGACATTACAAATGCCCTCAAATTATTGCCTATCCACCCTACACTATGGCACCTATATGGCATTAAGTGGGCCGGGCACTACTACTTTTTCTCACGCTTAACGTTTGGTTCAAAAAGTAGTCCGGCCATTTTCGACGTATTTGCCGAAACACTATGCTGGTTATTATTAAATGTAGCCAGATGCCCTACAGTTATACACTACCTGGATGATTTCTTACTGATCGAAAATAATATTTCCCCTCCCAGTAGCCATCAGTCTTTTTAAACAGGTGGGCGTTCCAGTCTCCCCCACCAAAACTGAAGGACCAGATACAATCATCACCTATCTGGGAATCATGCTAGACTCAGCCACCATGCAAGCCAGCCTCATGTCTAAACAGTGGGAACATGTACAGGAGCCGTGAGATGTGATGGCAGACGCACCAAGATAGAGAACATTCTTACCAACATTAACCTCTACATACACCTCGGTACTTGCGACCGCAAAGAATTGCAGTCTCTACTTGGGTCGCTGAATTTTGCCATGCGCATTATACCTCAAGGCCGGGCTTTCATCTCACGGCTCCTGTACATGTTCCCACTGTTTAGACATGATGCACACAGGTTGCCCCTGGATACCCAAGCCACGGCAGACCTACTTATGTGGAGAAACTTTTTAACCACCTGGAAATGGGAAAAGCATGTTCCTCCATAAATTGTCTGACTCCTCGCCTACCATCTGGTCAGACGCGGCGTCTACCACAGGTTTTGCAGCAAATTACAGGAATGAATGGCCTCCAGACCTTTCATCATGACATCCTTGTTGGGTTTTGCTTCTTTTTGCCACCTCAAACTCAAATTATCATACAACACAATCAAGCTATATCTGACAGGCGTACAGCATCACATGCTAACATTACAACCAAACAACACAAGTTTCATGTCCTCCTACCAGATCAAGAACATCCTTAGGGGTATTCAGAGATCTGAACCCCCATGTACTGCGCAAAGGCTACCCATAGACTTCAATATTTTCAAAGATTTATCCAGCCTACTAGATTTAAAACCCTTTGCCAACAACACAAACCTTGTTATAAAAACCGCCATATACGTGGCTTTTTATGAGTTTTTGAGACCAAGAGAATTTACCGCCATCAACACAACCCAATCCACTCACATTCTGCTTCATTCACACTTAACAAAACACATGGATTACTATATCGTGGCTCTGCATCACTCCAAAACCAATCAACACGCACCTCCGGTAGAGGTTAGATACTATCCTACCCACAACGAGTGGTGCCCCGTCACATTACTGGACACATATACCCAGCATTTCAAAGCATCACCATCTCAACCACTTTTCTGTCTACAAGGTTCGGTACTCACTACCACCACCTTTATGACCCACGTCAGGTCTCTACTTACACAACTAGGCCTAAAATCAGCTAACTATTCGGGCCACTCCTTCCGCATAGGAGCGGCCTCCACAGCGTCCAGTGCAAACATTCCAGTACATGTTATCAAGTCACTAGGGCGCTGGAAGTCTTCTGCATACTCTAGATACATACCTAACCCGGTACAAGAAGTTAGAAATGCCTTTCAAGACATGTCTGGTTAAAGTATGTATATTGCTCGTTTCGTAATAAATTTGATTTTCTACTTTTTGCCCTCTTTATTTACAGGCCTACCTCATCGTCGGTTCCGACACACCACAACCGACTTGCTCTTTTAATACCATCCCACACTTATCAGTGTTTGTATCTTCTGTACTATCATGAGCCCTTAACACAAGTATTAAGGCCTTTTGGCCTGTAATTGTGGGAGGGGCGTATGACTCACCTTCTCCCTACTTAAGGGACACCCCTTACCTGGCTCCATACCGTTCGAGGTCAGCGCTGCATCACCCTCCCACCCACTCCTCATTATTAACTCCTTTTCTCTTACATCTTTTCTTGGTGGGCCCTCTTTATTTACAGGCCTACCTCATCGTCGGTTCCGGCACACCACAACCGACTTCCTCTTTTAATACCATCCCACACTTATCAGTGTTTGTATCTTCTGTACTATCATGAGCCCTTAACACAAATATATATATATATATATATATATATATATATATATATATATATATATATATATATATATATATATATATATATATATCTATTATAAAAAAGATTTAATTTTATCCAGGTGGATTTACAACTACTGTATGTTTATGAATTCAAGGAGCACTGCAATTCTAAAAATCATATTCAGTAGTAATTAGGTCTTCAATCTGCGTGTGTGTGTGTGTGTGTGTGTGTGTGTGTGTAGCCGATTTTTATATATAAAAATAAAATCACTGTGTGCCCGCAGATGCTAGATCAAAAGGAATGTTGTTCCCTTCATGTTGTATTGCATTAATAGATCATAGCAAACAGACTGGTGCTTTTCTAAACCAACTGCTGAATTGTACACAACAGCCTGAGTTTATAATGCTAAAACACAAAGCTTTCCGACTAACTTCTACATGAACTTTAACCTTTGACTTTAGGATGAGATCATATGTGAATAATTATTGGCTAAATGAAAGAGTGAACTTGACACATCATACAGACTTTCACAAAGATTAAAGAAAAAAGATCATTTTACAAAAAAAAAGGAACCATTTGTAATAATTAGGATTTCATTAACACAGGGCTCGACAAACCCCGGGCGCCAGGTCGCCATGGCGACCTGGAAATTAAGCCTGGCGCCCGGGTGCCGTTACCTTCATGGCCCCGTTGCCGTTCGTGTGTTTTGGATTTTTACAGCGCGAGGGGGGAAGTCTGTGCGGATCACACAGACGGCAAGCTGCGCCCCCTCGCGCAACGCGTGTGTGAGTGTTGGGTGTCGTCACTTGACAACCCAGCACTCATCCGAAAGAGCAAGGAAGAACGGCTGAAGCACGAATGTTCCCCGTCCCCTGCAATGAGGCAAGGCAGCAGGGAAGGAACATTCGTGCTGCAGCTGTTCTTCCTTGCTATTTCGGATGAGTGCTGGGTTGTCAAGTGACGACACCCAGCACTCACAAGTTAAGAAAGGGGAAAAAAATCAACTTGTGTATGTGTGAGGTGTATATGTATATGTGTATATGTGTGAGGTGTATATGTATATGTGTATATGTGTGAGGTGTATATGTATATGTGTATGTGTGAGGTGTATATGTGTATGTGTGAGGTGTATATGTGTATGTGTGAGGTGTATATGTGTATGTGTGAGGTGTATATGTGTATGTGTGAGGTGTATATGTGTATGTGTGAGGTGTATATGTGTATGTGTATATGTGAGGTGTATATGTGTATGTGTGAGGTGTATATGTGAGGTGTGTGTGTGTTTATGTGAAGTGGGTTGGTGTGTGTGTATGTATATGTGAAGTGGGTTGGTGTGTGTGTGTGTGTGTATATGTGAAGTGGGTTGGTGTGTGTGTGTGTATATGTGAAGTGGGTTGGTGTGTGTGTGTGTATATGTGAAGTGGGTTGGTGTGTGTGTATATGTGAAGTGGGTTGGTGTGTGTGTATATGTGAAGTGTGTGTGTGTGTGTGTGTATATGTGTGAAGTGGGTTGGTGTGTGTGTGTGTGTGTGTATATGTGAAGTGGGTTGGTGTGTGTGTGTGTGTGTATGTATGTATATGTATATGTGAAGTGTGTGTATGTGTGTGTTTATGTGAAGTGGGTTGGTGTGTGTGTGTTTATGAATTGTGTGTATGTTTGCGTGATTGTCTGGCTCCTAAAAATGTTTGCAGGCTCCTAGAATCAAATTAAATTTGTCAAGCCCTGCATTAACATACTAACAAAGTGAATATTATCTAAAAGTGTGCAAAATTAACATTTGGGGATTATTAATCTAATATATGAACCTTTTACACTGCAATATTTAATAGAACTGTGCATTATCTATTTGGCAGAATTGGGAACATTTTAGATTTTTTTCTGTTGAAAAATATCTCTACATAAAATCAAAATAAATGTAAATTAAGCTGCAATTACTATGTGGAGATGGAATTGCTTTGGTGTATAAGTGGCCACCTTAGAATTGAACCATACGCTTTTACAAAACAAGAAGGATATGACACAATAAGCCCTGTGTATCCATAGAAAAAAAAAAAAACTTTAAATATAAAAGGACATTTCAACTAGTTTAAGATCATTTCTGAATGGTACCTATGCAAAGTACCATTAAAAAGTTATCCCATGGTCTTCGTCAAGAAAACAGAGTTGGAACAAATCGTTTCATGGAGCTGCTGCTTCAATAAAACTGTCCAGCACACAATGGGGTGTCTGTGTGTCAATCTTGGGATGGCAAAAAGTAAGTGTGAATGGTAATGCATATGAAAATGCAAACATTTATGTTAATACTAATACAAACAGTTAGGGAGGATGACAACCAGGGTCGCCAAGCAACTCTATCTCACTTTCTGTAACAGACAGTGTTGTGCGCTTTTTACACATTTTTGTGCATTTATATCTGAATTTGCACACAAGGAATTTGAGTGTTCCCTTCATCCCTATAAGGGCCTTCTGATTGGCTCTCTGCCATGTCTGTGGTCACCTACTTCAAGTGGAGGCAACAGTGGAAGAGCCATCTCAAAGGCAAGTACTGCAAAACTGAGAAAATTAAATCAACAAATAATGTCTTTTGTTTTTAAAAAATTACTTTAATTATTTTAATGTAGATTAATATAGAATGTTTATTTGTTCCGAGGATGGAAAAAGCCTTTAATTATTCACTGTTCTCTTAATTTATGCAATTCAGCCATCACAATTTATTGGGGCCATTTGCTCATTTTTGCTACTCTATACATTCACAGTCTAAACTATTTTTAGGTGACAGAGTCCTTTAAAAGAGAAAAGATCTTTGTATATGACATTCCCTAAAAAATGTTTTCCAGCATTTCTGACAACTTAAAAGAAAATCTAATTACTGTATAAAACAGCAGGAGATTATTATTTTTTTATCTCTGCTTGCAAAGATTTACAATAGCTTTTTTTTTTTTTTTTACTGCAACCATCCATTATGAAGAGCCTACATTAGGCTGTCCATTGACATAACCGATTTTTCAAATGTTTGTCAGAACAAAGACTGATAAAAATTACTGCTGTCCTGGTCTTCTCTGCGATGAAGCAAACTGGCTGTATAAACTGTATTTTTATTTAAGAGAGTCACAACTTATACATGTAGTTCAAGATATGTACACATGGTATTATTCAGCATGTAACTTGCCATTCCAAGGGGGCAAAAAGGAGTTAAAGCAATCTGAGAGACAACACCAATACACATCTGTCTTACTACATCTAAAATCATAATGCATCCGAAATAGCAGAATGGCGCTGCAAAAAGAGTTAATCTTTATTTTACTCTGTATTGGCAGAAAGTTTGATTTCAACCTTTCCGTAACAACGCGCTAGGTCTCATAACCAGGTTTTACTGAGAGGCTAAAACAAAAACTTCCTAATTACAAAGTATAACCCCCAGCATAAGCAATAATCGTGTAATTGTGCTGTATGATTAGGAAATGTTATTTAGACGCTAATTAACCACTTTGCGACAATGGACATGGCTGGCATGTCATGCAGTAAATGCCACATAGGATGCGATCAATGATTGCTGCCTATGCTTTGACGCCGTTGCTATGATGCCTTAATATCAAGGCATCATACAACATCAAACTTTGGTCCCCCATGGCACTACAATCACCACGTGATCGCGTGCGCTATATTGGAGAGCAGTTTGCCACTCCAATATAGTGCTACCGTGTTTCTGTTGCTTAACTGCCCGTAAGCAATCAGCAACATTACATTGGAAGAAAAAGAACAAAACTAAACCTAGATCTAGGTTTAGGGTTACAAGTGGTTAGGGCTAGGGTTAGGTTGATTAGTGTTAGGGCCAAAAGCTCAATGTAGAAGAAAATGGTTAGGAAAGGAAAAAAAAATATTTAGATGGGGTCTTTTTTTACAGTTTGTAATTATGTAAAACATTCTTCAGGTCAAAGATAGAACGTTTTTTTTCTTCCATAATTGGATTTTTTTTTTTTTAAATTGTAAATGTTATCATATGATGAAAATAACAGTATTGAAAGAAAGCCCATTTTATGGTGCTAAAAACAGTATATAATGTGTATGGGTATATTAAATGAGAAAGAAAATGAAAATAAAACTATTGTATACATATAATCATAAGGAGAAGCAGAGTGTATTATTAAAATAGGAAAAAGATTTAAATATAGATTTCTCCACTGAGCAATGATCCAATGCATTCGGGCTGACAAGGAAAGCGATACATGTGATCAGCAGTTATGAATCCTTTTTAAAGATTGTTGGTGTTACAAAAAGGAGGTAGGAAAACAGGGACATTTATGCTGGTTTTGCCCCAGCCAATTCCTATTTAACCAACTCTTATATTGAATTGTAACCCCAGTTCTATCTATTCCATCTGGATTTAGCAGTGATTATTAAACTATTAAAAAAGTTAAATGTTTAGCAAAGCATCATTTTGTTGCCATCAGTATATGTATAATTAACATTTTTAATTATACATATACTGATGGCAACAAAATGATGCTTTGCTAAAGATTGGAAAACGACACAATGCCATAGTTTGATACAAGTTCTCTCTCTGATTAATTATCAAAGATTCATGGAAAAGGCAGTGTACATGAATTTGGATCACTGAGCACTTTATGAAGAGATTAGGAAACCCTGGGCAATCATTTCTGGTCGTGGCTTCTGTTACTTATTGTATGTACACTCCTGCAATTAATGACCCCATAATATTCACCATAATAATATTAAAGGTAATTACATAGAATACTGAGATATAGAATCAGAAGAGAAAGGAAAAACAAAAATAAGGGTATGTTTAACAATAAGTGTATTATCCCTATTATACTGTAATGTTACCTTTATTTCACTGTATTTTACACTTATATTTAGCTTTGCACTACCAAATTATTGTTTTAATTCTTTTTTGTTTGAAAATATCTTTTAATAACATATTTCGTAAATGCATCTCACAAGATAAAATAAAAAAACAATTTAAAAAAAAGAGGAAAATTACAGCTAAAAATAAACACAGCAAAAATGTTTAAAAAGCAGTCGTCGAGAATGACCAAAAATGTCCCAAACGTCTGGTCCATAAGGAGTTAATGGCCAACTACGGGACGGAACAGTGGTTTTGTAAATTTGAAATCAAATTCTCAGCTAATAAAGGGTATTGTTAGATGTAACTACTTGGTTCCTATATTTCCATGGCTAACATGGTACTTTTACAAATGTTTCTGTTTGAATTTATTAGGAATGTTCGATATGAGCTCATTTACTCAGCAGAGTTGTTTTGAAGAATTCTTACTGTACATTATTTTTTCATGCCGGTCTAAAACCTTTGCACAGTATTGTATTTGTTGCTGAATATTTTTGTATATAACTGATTCCCTACGTGCTGCGTCAGAAATGCAATGATGATGCCACATTTGGTCCCCTGGCTCATTTGTGTCGGCGACACAACTGAGCCAAGTTGTCAGGAATAAAAGGTAGGAGGAGCTGGGGACTATATGAATTAAATAAAGTATAAAGTAATTCCCACTCCCCCAAATAATAATTAAGTTCAATTATGTTAATTATTGGAACACCAACAAGACCTTTCGATCTTGTCTTTCCCTTGGTGACAATGGCTTTTTTTTTTTTGACATTTCTGGGGTGTTTGTGTTTAGCTGTCATTTTCTTATTTCTCGCATACTGCACCCACACAAATTATATTTTTTTATCGTCATAAGAAGAGCTTTCATTAGATACCATTAGGATCATCATTTGTTATAATTTACTACAAAAAAAAAAATCATAAAACATTATGAAAAAATAAAACACTTTTTCTAACTTTGACGTAAAAAAATATTTACACAAATACAATCATTAAAAAAAGACCCCTATTAAATAGTTTCTAAATGTTGTCCCAAGATCAGAAATATGCTTGTTTCCATTTTTTTCTGCAGTTTTTTGTGCGTTATAGGGCAAAAACAAAATATAGTGTTTTGGTTTTTTTTCCTACAGTGACCTTTTGACCCCAACCCTTATGCTAATCCTTAATATACTCTAATTGTAACCCTAATCTAATTGTAACCCTAACAGCTATTTTAACCCTAACCCTAGATTTTAGCTAATTAAGTCTTTTATTTACTTCCAAAGCTCTACCCACAAGAAGGCACAGCCATACTGCAGGAGTAGCATGCGCCATGGAGTGATCGTGGGTGCCCTAGAGCTGAAATTTTCATGCTGCCTATTGCCTTGACATCGAGGGAATAGAGCAGGACCGTCAGAGCGGTTTTCGCGATCACTGACCAATCACTGTTCACGGGAAGTAGTGCCAGAAGATTGGAAATAAGCAAATGTTAAACCCATTCACAGCAGTGGGGAAATTAATGGAAATCATGTTAAAGGAGATAATTGTTGAACATCTACTATAACATGGATTGCAAGATAAGAAACAACATTTACACAAAAACACAATACACAATAACAGAAATATTTGCAACAGATTTGATGTTCCTGGGGGAAAAGCTCTAATGACAAATGATTTTGGCATAAAATGGTCAAAGCTGTGGCAACTGGCATTTATTGTGGATCAGTGCAATATAATGCAGCTTGGGTTGGGGTAAGGGTTGAGACAAGGGCTACTAAAACTGGTTCATGGATTCCAGGATTAAAAAAAGGAGTTAATATAGAAACATTTAAATACATAAAAGGGAATAAACACAGTAAAGGAGGAAAGTTAATTTAAAAGAAAAACTACCACAACAAGAGGACTAGTCTTAAATTAGAGGGGCAATGGTTAAAACTAATATCAGGAAGTATATACTTTACTGAGAGGGTAGTGGATGTATGGAATAGCCTGCCAGCAGAAGTGGTAGAGGTTAATAAAGTGAAGGAGTTAATAAAGTATGCGTGGGATAAGAATAAAGCAATCCTAGATATAATATAATGACAACGTATTCAGATTATGGTTCTTGTCTGGAAAGAAAGGATCCAGATGTGGTAAGCTCTCATTAATTACCTGCTCGTAGTTTAGGCGCTGAACTTCAGAAATCTCTTTTGGTTTTGCATCTAGTATGTAATCTCCTGCAAAAAAAAAAATGACATTTAAAAAATCACTGCTGCAGCCTATTATAAGTATTATCATGTGAAGCATGGAACACTGGATATCAACTCAAAGCATGATTACCTCACACAAATAACTCACAATATGTAAAGTATAATACAGGTATTGTGTGTAGTTCTGCAGTCTGCTCTAAAAACACTTCTAAGAGCATTTATTCATTTCATGCAAAAACTGAATGTGATTATGCCCAAGAAGTGTACCACTCAAAAACTGAAAACCATTTGTAAACATTCTTATAAAATACTACACAAAACAAGACAAAACATTTCTGAAAGGAAAGTATTGGGTAGTATTTCAAGAAAACACTGCCAAACAACAGTTCAACTGCACATAAGCAGAGGTAGTGAACATTTTACAGCTGGAATGTATAGCGCTATACTGTCACAGAGATACATGTCAAGATGAGACATAGGGAGTACGAGTTACTGCTTCTGTATGCTAGTAAGAAAATATATTTATCTATGAGGCAAATGTGTTTGTTAGAATAAAAGAGGAGCCCAGAAGCTAGAGCAGTGGACTGGAGGAGTTACCCTGGTTGCCTAACTGGATCTTACTGCTGGGCCTTCTATCCTAATGCAGAGGTGCATTGTGGGCAAACACGTGCTTCTCGTGTGATTTATGCGAGATCTGGAGATAGTATCTCTGGTGTTGTTGGAGGTACAGATCTTATTCATAAATGGTATTTCACTATATATTTTTTTGTACTTATTTGTTATTAATGATGCCGAGGCTACCAGGAAAACAGATGTATATTGGGATTTGTTTTATTCCTAAATACTTCATGCGTTTGCCAGCCATGTATTTCTAACTATAGAACTAGTAGGGATATTTGTAAAGTGCAATTCTGGGGTAAAGTTCTATAAGTGTAGCAGTAAGCAGGAACATCACACGGCTTTCAAAGGGGAGAATTCTCCATGGAAGTTAATTCCCTGGAATTGACCTCTATAAATAAGCCCCAGAATTATTTGTTTAACTCTTCTGTGGGGAAACTTTTACATTATTACAGTTTTGTTTTGCTTTTTTTTTGTCAGGGACAAAGCTCTAAAACATCTGTACTGGCATTGCCAAAATAAAACCCACTACTCATTACATCACATCAGGCCTGTTTCCTATGAACATCATCACATGAAAATAGCTGTACCATCCTACAGTATGTTTTGGTTGCACAGATACAGGTCTCGGAGGTCAGTCAATAGTTTCTTTCAAGGGAGATGAGCTACACTGCTCTGCAATGTACCGAGGAGGAGCCATAAGCATAGCTAATCTCAGTAAAGTTATTGAAAAAATATGCACTGTATTTTGTATTTATATCTCTTACTTCACTGAATATAAACGTCAAAGTTCGAAAACTTTAATGCATATGGAGTAATCAATTGTAATGGCAAAGTCAATTAATAACCTTCTATAATATATTTTACCTTTGAGATACGTTTTGTTTATGCATTAAATGTATAACATAGTAACGCCGTTGCTTTTGGGTTCCCCATTTAAAAAAAAAAAATAAAGCATGATGGCTTGTAGAAATTATGGCTCTTGCTTATGACATCACCTTGTGACTGGATATGCTAATTGCACATTTGCCACTGAAAAGGAGTTGATTTGCATATCAAGCCACAGGCAATGCCATAAGCAGGAGACTCCACAAATAATTTTAAGACATATATTTCTATTTTATGTACCGTGGATATAAAAAGTCTACACACCCCTGTTAAAATGTCAGGTTTCTGTGCTGTAAAAATATGAGACAAAGATAAATCATTTCAGAACTTTTTCCACCTTTAATGTGACCTATAAACTGTACAACTCAATTGAAAAACAAACTGAAATCTTTTAGATAGAGGGAAGAAAAAATATAAAAATAAAATAATGTGGTTGCATAAGTGTGCACAGCCTCTTATAACTGGGGATGTAGCTGTGTTCAGAATTAAGCAATCACATTCCAAATCATGTTAAATAGGAGTCAGCATACACCTGCTATCATTTAAAGCAGGGCTTGACAAATTTAATTTGATTTTAGGAGCCAGAAATTTTTTTTAGGAGCCAGACAATCACGCAAACATAAACACAATTCATTAACACACACGTCTACTTCACATATATACAAACACACCTACTTTACATATACACATATATCCAAACATCTCACACACACACACAACTACTTTACATATACACATATATCCAAACGCCTCACACACACACAACTACTTTACATATACCCATATATACAAACACCACACACACCTACTTTACATATACACATATATCCAAACACCTCACACACACCTACTTTACATATACACAAATATACAAACACCTCACACACACCTACTTTACATATACACAAATATACAAACACCTCACACACACCTACTTTACATACACATATATACATACACCTCACACACACCTACTTTACATATACCCATATATACAAACACCTCACACACACCTACTTTACATATACACAAATATACAAACACCTCACACACACCTACTTTACATACACCTCACACACACCTACTTTACATATACACATATACACAAACACCTCACACACACCTACTTTACATATACCCATATACACAAACCCCTCACACACACCTACTTTACATATACCCATATACACAAACCCCTCACACACACACCTACTTTACATATGCACATATATCCAAACACCTCACACACACCTACTTTACATATACACATATATACAAACACCTCACACACACCTACTTTACATATACACATATATACAAACACCTCACACACACCTACTTTACATATACACATATATACAAACACCTCACACACACCTACTTTACATATACCCATATACACAAACCCCTCACACACACCTACTTTACATATACCCATATACACAAACCCCTCACACACACCTACTTTACATATACCCATATACACAAACACCTCCCACACACCTACTTTACAATACATACAAACACACACCCACCTCACACAGTCTTTTCTTGGGGGTTTCTTCTTGGTGTGTCCCCCCTCCCTGCTGCTTTACCTCACTGCAGGGGAGGGGGACATTCGTGCAGCAGCTGAACTTGGTCGGCGTGCTGAGTGCCAGGATGTCACGTGACGACACCCGGCACTCAGACACGCGTTGCGCGAGGGGGCGGAGCTTGCAGTCTGTGCCATCGGCCATCGGCACAGACTTTACCCCCTCGCGCTGCGGAAAAATCAGATGGCAGCGGCAAGGGGACCAGGAGGCTGACAGCACCCAGGCGCCAGGTCTAATTTCCTGGTCGCCATGGCGACCTGGCGCCTGGGGTTTGTCGAGCCCTGATTTAAAGTGCCTCTGATTAACCCCAAATAAAGTTCAGCTGCTCTAGTTGGTCTTTCCTGAAATTTTCTTAGTCGCATCCCACAGCAAAAGCCATGGTCCACAGAGAGCTTCCAAAGCATCAGAGGGATCTCATTGTTAAAAGATATCAGTCAGCAGAAGGGTACAAAAGAATTTCCAAGGCATTAGATATACCATGGAACACAGTGAAGACAGTCATCATCAAGTGGAGAAAATATGGCACAACAGTGACATTACCAAGAACTGGAGCTCCCTCCAAAATTGATGAAAAGACGAGAAGAAAACTGGTCTGGGAGGGTACCAAGAGGGCTACAGCAACATTAAAGGAGCTGCAGCAATATCTGGAAAGTACTGGCTGTGTGGTACATGTGACAACAATCTCCCGTATTCTTCATATGTCTGGGCTATGGGGTAGAGTGGCAAGACGAAAGCCTTTTCTTACGAAAAAAAACATCCAAGCCAGGCTACATTTTGCAAAAACACATCTGAAGTCTCCCAAAAGCATGTGGGAAAAGGTGTTATGGTCTGATGAAACCAAGGTTGAATTTTCTGGCCATAATTCCAAAAGATATGTTTGGCGCAAAAACAACACTGCACATCACCAAAAGAACACCATACCCACAGTGAAGCATGGTGGTGGCAGAATCATGCTTTTGGGCTGTTTTTCTTCAGCTGGAACTGGGGCCTTAGTTAAGATAGAGGGAATTATGAACAGTTCCAAATACCAGTCAATATTGGCACAAAACCTTCAGGCTTCTGCTAGAAAGCTGAACATGAAGAGGAACTACATCTTTCAGCATGACAATGACCCAAAGCATACATCCAAATCAACAAAGGAATGGCTTCACCAGAAGAAGATTAAAGTTTTAGAATGGCCCAGCCAGAGCCCAGACCTGAATCCGATTGAAAATCTGTGGGGTGATCTGAAGAGGGCTGTGCACAGGAGATGCCCTCGCAATCTGACAGATTTGGAGTGTTTTTTGCAAAGAAGAGTGGGCAAATCTTGCCAAGTCAAAATGTGCCATGCTGATAGACTCATACCCAAAAAGACTGAGTGCTGTAATAAAATCAAAAGGTTCTTCAACAAATTATTAGTTTAAGGGTGTGCACACTTATGCAACCACATTATTTTATTTTTATATTTTTTCTTCCCTCTACCTAAAAGATTTCAGTTTGTTTTTCAATTGAGTTGTACAGTTTATAGGTCACATTAAAGGTGGAAAAAGTTCTGAAATTATTTATCTTTGTCATTTTTTTACAGCACAGAAACCTGACATTTTAACAGGGGTGTGTAGACTTTTTATATCCACTGTATATGCTTGCAGTTGCACTAACAATGTATAGATAAGTTTCCGTTCTCTACGTCCCTTTAAGGAGAGCTGAAGATCATATATTTTATTGGGGAATGTTCACTTTAGATAATAAACAAAAGACAATAGACCATAGCCATGTGATTTTAGAACACCATTAGATTAGACCAAGTATAAGGCAGGTTTATGATACCTCCAATGTTGCTTTCCTTGTGGATCTAAGCCCCACTAAGGACCAACTTGACCTCTGTTCATGATGCAGGAAGTAGAAGCTCAATTTTTTTTTTAGATCAGTTAAATTACAGCAGCAACAAAGTTCCAAAAAAAATAAGATCAAGGAATTTAATAACTTTAATGTCAATGTTAAAGTGTCTTTAAATAATATCAAACAGCACAATCTAATCGATTATTATCACTTGTATTATCAGCAAAATATAAACAGTTATACGTACAACATTCCCATTATTTAGCCCATGCATTTAATCACTGTGTTATTGTTTGTATCTTTTTTCAAGGTAAAAATGCATGAGGTTAAACATTCTGGGAAGCTGCTAGTTTGCTTTGTGGATTATTGCCAGAATATGAGAATGCCACCAAAGCAAATGAGAGGTTTATTTCTTCATGCTAGTAATCAGTAGACTATAAATAGCAAATAAATTGATGTTCTCTACATGCTAAATCAACACAAGGCTGTACTGCCGAGCAGCATCCCGCTGAAAAACAACAGGATTTGTTAAAATGTATGGTAGTATTTCAGGAAAACTGGATTTGTTATATACAGATTGAGTATCCCTTATCCAAAATGCTTGGGATGGCAGCATATCGGATAACGGATATTTTAGGTCAGGGCTCGACCAACCCCGGGTGCCAGGTTGCCATGGCGACCAGGAAAGAAGACCTGGCGCCCGGGTATTGTGAGCCCCACATGGTTCCCTCGCAGCTGGGATTTTTTCCTCTCTTTAATCCAGCTGCACAGGCTTCCTGCTCCGCCCCCTTGCGCACCGCGATATGGTGCTGTGCACCAGGGAGCTCAGCAGAGGTAGCAGGGAAGCTGCTCTGTGCCGCCAGGCTGGAAATTATAGCCGCCCCCCCCCACCCTTTCCCTGCACTGAGGTGTAATAGACATCTTGATAGGTGAACTTTTGTGTATGCCTTGTGTGTGTGTATGTATATATGTGACTGACTGACTGGATGTGTGTGTGTGTGTGTGTATATATATGATGCGTCTGTGTTTGTGTGTTTACCCTCCACTAGCAGGTTCGCACTCACAAGTGGAGGGTGCACGGAGAGGACTTTCACCCTAGTCCTTCAAATCAGAATAAATGATCCCTTATCCTGTATGTATATGTGACTGACTATGGCCTGTGTGTATATTTGTGACTGTCTGACTATGTGCGTCTGTCTGTGACTGTGTGATTGTGTTTATGTGCCGTTGTCTGGCTCCTAAAACCTAGTTAAGTTCTGTTTTAGGTTACCGGATAATTTTAGAAGCACCAGCCCTATAGATGTTCTACATTACCTAAATCCAAGCAACATGCTGCCATTGGATAAAGGTAATGTAGAACATTTATAGGAGTGGAGGTGCTGAAATTACTGCCAAAATGATCCGCTACAAGATCAGTAGTCCCTTCCCTCGCAGCGCTGTGAGAACTACATTTTTCCATGAGCACTTGCTTCCACATTACAGCACCCAGCAGGGAGGAACAAAGGAGCTCCACAACGAGACTCGAGGAAGGTTACTATCGCTTACCTGAACAGACCTTTATCCACCCAAAAACTGTTTTAGGATTTTGGGTCATTTCAGATAATGGATCTTTGGATAAGGGATACTCAACCTGTACAGCAGACTCAAACAATAATTTAAGACCAATGATATTAGTTTCCACCAGATCAAATATTCTTCACACAATTAACAACTATTGGTGGTATACATATACAAAAAAAAAAACCCCCACCAGAAATGAGTGCCTATTCACTAAATCCCCACCTACAAGACATGGAAATAGCAAAAATCAAGCAGATTTATTAATGGATTTGAAAAGATGGGCAAGTTGGAGAATTTGTCCAACTCAGCTATTAATGCCAGATATTTGCTATTCCCAAGGAAGTTCAGTGTTTGGTGAATGTATCTCTATGTTTTTTCCTCCCTCACCCATGCAGATATTCTTGAGATTGTGGTTGCCTTTCAATTCCCGTCTCCCTTTTTACTGCCCATCTCGCTTTACAATCGTGCTCAAAGTTTGTCAGAGTCTCAAATGAAAAGCGGTGTGAGCATTTGCTAAGAACCATCTACATATTGTACAAACAACCAAAAAAAGGACAGTATCACTCACCCTTGGAATGTATGCACCAAATATATAAACAAAATATAACAGAAATGTGAGGTGTTAGTTATATGATTCAGTCAAAACATAAAGGGAATCCTGACCCTAAAAGTGGTTTACTGTGACTGTAGAGAATAAAATATAAATCTCAAAATGATATGTGCATTATGTTGGATAAATTGCATAGAATTGTAAAAATTAAGAGAAACATATGTTTAAATGTGTTGGTGGTGTCAGTGTTTATGACATCACCTGTGGCTTGAAAACACAAATTACACATTTCCCCATTGAAAAGTTGTTAATTTGCATAGGAAGCCAAGAGTCCTTTCTATTTCTCCTTTAACATATGCCTCTTTTCTCTATGTTGCTCTCTCTCATTTCTTCCTTTGCTGATTAGACCCAAAACTGCTTTTTACTTTTCAATCGTTAATTGTGACATATTGGGTGTAACCTCTGAGTGGAGTTGATTATTTGGAGCAAAATCTATGTAGTTCCTGTGGTAAAAATCTAAACAGTTTTTCTGTGCGCCTTATAAAACCTTAAAGGGGCATTAAACTTAACACCATAATTAATTGTTTTAACATCTTAACACCCCCCCCCCCCAACATCTTCTACCGTCACCTTCCAACCCTCCCACACTTTAATACTTCTGCTTGCATTCTGACATGTTCTGTAACTCTTGTGTAATAGTATGTAATCCTCACTGAATGTGCAGTTATGAAAAGTAAGGCAATCATTATGTTATACTATGCAATTCTTGTTGAATGGTGACAAAGCTTTTTGGAAATTAAAAAAGCAAAACCTTTATCGGAGTGACAGGTCCAAATTATATATCGCTTCTGCAATATATAAAAAAAATAAAAAATTAAATAAAACCCTCCCAGCGAGTGCATAGTTTAGCAAAGATAATTTATTAAGAAGGAAACCCCCCAAAAAACAATATACAGTATTTTATTAAAGTTAGTAAGATGAGGGAATACAAGTAGATTATTTGTTTCCTGCATAAACAGGGTGAGGCATTATTTAGTTATGTTTTTAAAAATAACCAAGGATTTGACATTAAATCCAAGATTAAGGAGCCAGACTTGTGCCAGATAAAACCCAGTTTGTCGTGCCCAAGAATTTCAGGATAGACCACCAAAAATGCCCCCGTTGCTTATTAATTGTCAAAGGACAATCTTGGAGAATGACTAATTGAGCTGCATGCACTGATTATCATAAAAACCTGTACTGGGGGGACCCACTGGATAGGACCTGGAAAGCATTACTAACTAACGTGTATTAGTATTCTAAGGCAGAGAAGGGCACGTTTTTGAAAAACATGTTTATTTTTAATGTTGGTTGGAGTGAGGGCTGAGTCAGATTCCACTATTCATTGGTGTATATTCATCAATCAAGTTAAACAGAATTGGAGAATTTTTACAGGATTTCCCCCTGACTTGACTACAAATCACTGGTTATTGAATACACATCATAAAATCTAATCCTTAATGTCCATTTAGTTCCAATCAAAATTAAAAAATGGGCAATTACAAATTTCTAATCTCAAAGCAAAATTACAGACAGTATTTGATCAAGTTATTAACTGTTCGTATGTATTCATATTTTCTTGAATCCAGTCATTACATACAAATTATATCAGTATAGCTCATAATGTAAACTTTGAATATTAATCATTTTTGAAGCCATTGTCAATGTAGTAAGGTTTTTCAGATTTATTTTCTATAGTGTTTTTCCAAATGTGTCAAAAGTGAGTCCCCTCGAACAAGTTCTGTGAAAATAAATCTCCTAACAATGTTCTATTCTGCTTTGCCTTTTAATCTAAAGCTTTTCTATGTAAAATTCCTACTTATTGTTACTTTTTACAGCACTTGTGTCTCCAGCAAGTGATGCCATGTTTGTGGCGAACAATCTTACTTAAGCCCCGCCTCTCTCGCGTTGGACCACACTCTCTAAGACAAGCCTATGCATCGAGCTGCTTGTAACAGGGCTGCAGGGAATGCACAGGCTTGTCTTAAGAGAGCGTGATCTAATGCAAGAGAGAGGCGGGGCTTCATGAAGCTTCAGTCAGATTGTTAGTATTCGACCCAAACATGGCAGCGCTTGCTGGAGACAAGTGCTGTAAAAGGTAACAATAAGCAGGAATTTTACATAGGAAAGCTTTACATTAAAAGGCAAAGCAGAATAGAACAGAACTTGTTAGAGTGGTGACAGTTGCCATTTAATGTATTGTAATATATTGGAATAGACAAACGATCAACCTCATTCCATAATGCTCAGCTTGTTGCAGGGCATCATGGGAATTGTACTCAACAGTTAAAATGTCAAAAACTCGCCAAGATCATCAAAAAAACTAAAGTCATGTCATTTTTCTTTCTGCACAAACATTTCCAAATTGTCCCCTTTTGCACTTACCGAGGTACTCCATAAGCTGCTCTGCGGTAATAATTTCCATCATGGGAGGTAATTTCACCTGCAAAACAGAATTATTTTTCTATGAGATGCAGTAGTAGTACTGCTATCACACGCAATACCAAATACAGCCATGACAGTATGACCATACTATTTGTACAGTACACTCAATAGTGACACACTATGTAAAAGCCCAATGATAAAACCACACAGATATAATGCTAGACACATTATTCATAAAGGGCATTAATACATATGGAAAATTCAACAGATTATTTAATAAACAGCCTGTCAAATGCAGACCTTGCACCTGAGATCAAAGGATCTCAGGACTGTTCAATAATTAGGGATGAATGTACTCTGAATTCAATTTGATATTTTTTTTTAAACAGAGCTGTTGTGCAAATAAGTCATTTTGGGGCATATTTAAAAATCAAAGCAATATCTTAGAAGGTAGGTCATTATGTATGTGTATATATATATAATACAATTAAAAAGTCATTGGCATTTGTTCCTTTTAAAGTGGCCCGAAAAAGTTTGTTGAACTTTTGATTCTTTGATAAAAGCAAAAAGGTCCAAATGCTGTGCCACAAGTGAAGTAAACCAGACAGGCAGGGGTAGAACTATATGCTATGGAGCCAGCTGCAAAGGAAAGAAAGAAATGGGACAATATTGCCATATCCTTCCTTTTTACCAACTCTGTGAGGGAACATTAGTAACATTACCTTGATTCTCTCCTGGACATTGCATAGTGACAGCATGCGATATCACTACCTTCGCATGCTGCCCTTAACAGCATGGAGAAAGTATCACTCCTACCACTGGTCCACCAGGGAAGGTAGGCAAGCAGGAAGAGGGGATTATGGGCGTTCCAGCCATATGGACATTTCTCAAGATGCTCAGCCATCTTATGGGCTGCTGCGCAAAATTCAGCTGGAGTGCCTCATCCAGTGATATCAATAAACAGTGCTTCTCCTGTGCAGACATTACTTGTGATGCTCAACAGGTATTGTTTAGCTATTGCCAAAGGGTATTTTGGAGATACACGACTGATTCACATGCAGCTCTACCACTCAGTGGAGTCAGAAATGTTCTGGAAGTTCTGCTGACAGTATCCAAATTGGGTGTACTCATGTTGATCCTTTCAATAGAAGAATCCAGGAGAAATTAGCTCTACATTGTAACACCTATATATTAATATTAATAGGATACACATAATGTACTAACGTACCCAAAAGGTATTTACCTGGCTCACATCGCGTCGGAGCAGCCGATGTGGTTCTTGTCTTGCCACCGGTTAGGACAGCAAGTCATATCTAGCGACTTGCATGCTGCGTAGTGAAGAGTGAGACAGCCGAGCAGAAGCCATGTGAGCACTGGCTATTTACCCTGTCCGCATCACATCTATAGCTGCTCGCATCAGGGGCAGCCGATGCGGTTCCTGTGTTGCCGCCGGATATGATAGCAAGTCATATCCACAGGCTCTCTAATGCACACTGCGTATTAAAACATAAGGCGGCCAAGCAGCAGCCATGTGAGTACTCCGGAGGGGAATGTAATGGGCATCTCACAGAGGCACACTTTATTCAGTAGCTGAATGTGGCATATTTTTAATGGGAAGCTGATTGTAGCATATTTTAATGGACACCAAGCTGGGGCATATGTTAATAGGCAGACTAACAGTGGCATATTTTACTGGGAAAACAACCTGTGGTATCCGTTAATGGGCACCTGGCTGGGGCATATGTTAATGGGCACCAGGCTGGGGCATACATCAATGGGCAAACTAACCATGGCATATTTTAATGGCCAAACTGGCTGGTGCATATATTAATAATGGGCAAACTGGCCGTGGCATATTACTTTCGTTTATTAGGTATAGATAATTGTACAATAGATGAATCTGGTCTGCCATCAACTCACAGACTATAGAATAAGTATTTAATGCATACACTTGCTATTCTACAATAATACCGAAGAATATATATCTATATATTGTAAGTGAAAGAACAAGGTGCTCATAAAAATAACAAATAATAATACAATTACCCCACATTAACATACACAATGGGTGCACATAATGCTGCACTACCTATGATGAACTACCTTTTTTCACACAGTCTACAAATACTTTGTACAGCAAAATTGTCTTAATAGACAGGATGGATCTCACCCAAGCTTGTAGTGCCCGCACAAGTACTGTACGATACTGTACTACATCGTGGTCTCAGTAGATACGCCACTGTGTCATTAAAATAGAAACGTGAGGCTCCATATACAGGAATGTTTCACTGAATGACCTCCTGAATCACAAGTGTCGTTAACGTGAAGGGTATGCTTGTACTTGGTAAAACCAAAACAGGAGAACGGGCAAAAGCTCAAATAGCCAGCCCTATAGGATGTAACCTACTCGGGAGAGGAATCACTGTTTTTATGTATTGGAATACTGCATAAATTATTGCTTAGATAATATGATGAAAAATTGATAAAAAAATAATTTTTCTACATTTTACCTGAAAAATCTTTTACACAATTACAAATCGGTAAAAAAGGACTAAATAGTTTGTAATATTTGTCCGAAGATTAGAAATAAACCATGTTTACATGTTTTTGGAAAGTTATTGGGCAATAACCTAAAGTAGTGTTTTTTTCCTGACAATTTCCCCAACTGTGACCTTTTGATTATCAACTTAACCATAACCCTAACTTTACACTAACCTTAGGTGTCAACCCTAACTATTGATTTCCTTTTTTTTATTTATTTATTTTTTTTAATATTGCAGACTGCTGCGAGTGGCAGTCTAGCAACTACAAAAGAGCGATGGAAGCGGTGAATCCACACTTTTGAGGCTCTTACTCATAACAAGGCAGTGCCATTTCCGGTGTTGCCATGATGTCTCCGTAAGACACATTAAGTACATGTACGTCATGGTGTTATTAACCCCTTTGTGACACTAAGGAATTCTATGGCATCCTAATTCAAAGGTTGCAAAAGATACTAGGACGGCACAGAAGCCCAGAGTTTAACCGCTCATGGCGGTGCTTGGATCCTGCTGACCTGAGATGAGGCCAGTCTGACAGGCGAGATCCCGCTGCAAGTCCCTGCAGCTGGATCCGAGCACAGCTTGTCGCAGGGAGCCGCGATGAGCGGTTAAACGCTGGACGTTCCATGCAGTCCTAGCGTCTTTTGGGACCTTTATATCAGGACTGCATAGAACGTCCTAGCGTCATGAAGGGTTTAATGACGCCATAACGTCCATGTATGTAATGTGTCTCACAGAGGCATGGCAACACAGAAAAAGTGACTCCAGCGCACATAAAATTGCTCCTAGGAGCCACACTGTGATTAAAAACACACTCAGCTACAGCAACTAGGACCTCTGTCTAGGAACAACTAACTTTACACTTGTACTTCTATATTAGTACCCACACGTTATATAGTGTTTTTACCGCCATAAGAAGGGCTTTATTAAGATACCATGTTTTCATCATATAATTTACCATAAAAAAAATTCTGATAAAAAATTGTAGAAAACAAAACACGTTTTCTAATTTTGACCTGAAAAATCTTTTGCACGATTACAAATCAGTAAAAAAGAAAGTTTACTGACCCTTTAAAGCACTTTTTCCTCTTATTCTATGTATGTGCTTACTATTTCGCTAACAATGTATGGGTATATCATTTTTTAGCATTTACTGTATAAATGATATTTAGGAAACAGAGTCCCTTTCAAGAGCAACAGTCAGCAAAAAATTAACTTATGTTTAAATGAAAGATTGCATCAAGGGTAGACATTTTAAATAAATTTGCTTTAATGAAATAATACACACAACTATGGTAGTTTATTGATGCCATCTTTCAATGAAAACATAAAACTTTTTTTTTTTTTGCAATAGTTGTCCTTTAATCGAGTCCTCATTATGCCAGTGAGTATGGGTTTGTAAAGAAAGGATGAGTGCATATGTACAACTAGAACTTAACTAGAATGTTTAACAGAATCTAATCAATTTTCATCACTGTAAATATCACAACTTGATAAAGTTCGAGTCCCATGGTTTTTTATAGTGACATGCACACAGAATATGTTGACAACCATTGATCAAGGACTACGCGTAAATAATTCTGCAAAAGTTTATTTGCTAGTGATCATGATGTGTCTGCAATATTGTCTGTTTTGTACTGTGAGTTATAGGCTCAGTAAATAAACACAACCTTAGGCACGGATGGACAATACCTAGCAGGCGCAGACTACTACTTCTATTACATTCAGGCTCAGCCTGTAGCATCTAGAAGTGACTGGAATAAGATTTGCACCACGTAAAGTCGGAGGGATTAGATACCTTCCATGCCAAGAGTAGCACATTCATGATGGCCAGTAATGGGCACGGCCCGTTCTCATTCTGGGTGACAATCGGGGTACTCTGCTCCTTCCACCGGATCCATTTTATGTGATAAACGGACTGACCGGGAAACCTCTCCCGGGTGGCCAGGCTGTCCTTGCAATCTTCCTCCCCAGAGGTCCCCTGGAGCTTCTCCTCCGCTCCTTCGCTGTTCAAATCAGAGCTGGGACAGGAGAGGAGGTTGGAGAATGACTCCAGGGAGTCCAAGCTCTGTGATCCCCCGGCAAGGCTTTGTCCACTGCTGCTCGGCTCCTCCGGAGTGAGAGAGCAAGGTAGCGGTCCGGCCTCAGCATCCACCACGGTCTTCCCCAGCCTGGTACCCTGCTCAGTAGGACACTCGGGTAGTGGGCTCTCCTTGCTGGCAGCGGGCGGCTCCGGGTCATTATGGGTTAGTCCAATAGGTAGATCCTGTTTCTTGGCCTCCGTGTCCTGCCCGGTATCCCTTTCTTCTCCCGGTGATGTCGGTAACCGGCGCTGGTTGTCATCTCCGAGGTCTATCAGCTGTTCAGATTTGACGGCATCAAGCTGCACATCACTGGTAATCACTACCACCCCGGCAGCTGGGTTGACCGGACTGGGCCTCTCCATGACTTGGAGTCACGGTATGTTTACCGGGACAGCAGCGGCTCCTCAGCTGTCATCCCTGCCGCCATGACAGCCCCACCCCCTAACGAAGTCACGCGCCCACCGTGCGTATCACTCGGGCTGTCAGCAAAAGGAGGCGTGACCAAGGGAGAGAGACTGCTCGGTGTGTTTACTAATAAAGTTATTTTGAACCAACATGGGTTCATTTAGTGTGAGCAGTTTTTGTTGTTATCCCAGGCAAAGTCTTATATGTTCAATGTTTTATAATAGGATGACATCTTCCAACTTGAAACATTTATATTCTATGCCAATCCTGAGTAGAGGTGTCACTAGGATTGGTGTCACTCCCTGGATTTCCTCCAGTACATGCCAAACAGATTCCTTAGTAATGCCAGTCAGATGGCCTAATAAATATGCCACATACAGGAGCCCCACAAATTATGCCACATACAGGCAGGGCCGGTGTTCTGACAAAAAAACTGGAGAAAATAATACTGCACAGGCGCAGTAGAATTCACTCATTGCCTGCACGAGGGACACACACCAACTCACGCCCCCTCCAGATCAGCTGCGGTGACAGGTAAAGTATAAGCCTCTTACTTATTATTCACACTTATTAGTGTAGTAAGCAATTGGTAAAACTTCTATCAGTGACATGCTACGCTAGTAAGTGGAAGTCACACACGGGGGAGGGGTTGCCTCAGTCCCCCGTGTGTGACTTCCACTAACTAGGTGGTGTGTGTACCTCGCGCAGGCGCACTTCTGTCAGAGTTATGGCTGATTGACAGCTGTAACTTTGTGCACATGCGCTGGGGTGCGCAAATGAGTGAATTCTACTGCGCTTGTGCAATAGAATTGGCTCCAGTTTTTTGTCAGAACACCTGTGCAAGGATTTTTGTCACCCTAGGCGAAGATGTACTTTGTCGCCCCCTCCACATAGTGTTACTGTTTCAGTGGTGGTATAGTGAACTTCAGACTTAGTTAGCAAGGCACAGGTGTGCATTAGTATGCAGTTAACAGTCGGTTGTGCAGAGCAGGTCTAATCAATGTATAGTTAGCCAGACAGATAATTATCCTTTAAGTGGTACAGCATAGCTCCCATTAGTTTATTGTTAGGCAGACATTGACAAGGTATAGCATAGCTCCCATCTGAATATATTTTGGCCGGTCCTGAATAAACTATATTGTCCCAATTATAGGTGACACCTTTATTTTAATGCTATTTTTGAGAAAATGTTATTCTTTGTAAATGAATAAACAGTGTCATAATGCCCCACAGTACTTTCCACAGTGTCATATTGCCCCATACATCACTTCCCATACTCATAGGCAGTATGTAGGATGGATATGGACACAGACATAATCCAATTAATCAATCAGGGTGTAGATCTCATAGGACCTACCATGATTAATGAATTGTATTGTGTGTAAATGCATCCTACATACTGACGGGCTGCTCTTTGCATGCTCTTTCTGCAGCATGTGGAACAAATATGTGTCACTGGAAATATGGCCGATGTTGGCAACTATGATACTTTCATGCATGTCATTTCATCTACTGACAGCAGTTGCGAGTGAGTAGGGTTGCCACCTTTTCTTAAAAAAATACTGGACACTATTTTGCCTCAACAGACATAACATTGGCCTCAATCCAATTTCTTTTTTTACCAGTCTGCCAATAAAATATTGAGCTGCAAACCTACATTTGAGGCATGAAAGCTAATCTGGTTGCTGACTGCATGCAAACTATGTAAAAACCCGTTCAGGTGCGAATGATAGTTGCCACTATGATTAGCTAAGCATGCTCTGATGCACAGCGGAGAGCAAACTTGTCTGCGTCTATAAAGTTTAGATTTTTGCTGCAATTAGTCAATTTAAAAATATCACTATGTGCCATCATAACATTACAGAGAATGGTACATGTGCGTGTTCAATTTTTTTTTACCCACAGCCTGTATTGTTAAAATCTGGCTGGCTACAGTGGTAAAAAAAAAAAAGTTTATAAATCTTTATTAATTTCAAACAATTATAATCACTAATGATGTAATAAATAACACTTTCAACAAATATCATAACATTACTATCATTATATATCTATATATCTTGGAAGCTATAATTAAAATAACAAAATACAATGCAAACAAATCAATCCTATACATCATATCGTAACGGTATCAGCAAAAAATATTTTATTAGATATGGTGGATAGCACCATACTATACACACTTATCAAAAATATTATCTAATATCAAGTGCCTTGCCCCCTAGAGTCTTCACCCTGGGGGCAAGGCACGTTTTAAGAGAGACATGGTATACACAGCCAAACAAGTGCAGCATAATAAACAATGAATGCTATTCAACTCTCAGGGAAAAGAGCTATGAAAATCCAGAGGAAAATCTATAGTCAGGTCCATATCTAGTTAAGAATCATATTCATCTCTGTTGTGTTTATCTTTGTTATAAAAGTATTTCTCAGATTGCGCCTCAAAGTCAATTTGCGATTTGATCTCAGGCCAGGATGGAACCTCCTGCTTCCATTATCTAGCTAAACATATCTTGAATGCCAATATAATATTAATACACAAGAGTTTCTTATATCTAGCCATGACAGGTAGATCTAAATGGAGAAGGAAGGTCTGGGGAGATGATATTTATGGCCAAAAAAATTCAGAAAAAGATTAACATTTTTATTTTTGCATTATTAAAAGTTCACAACACCACCACATATGAAACTGGGTCACCAATTACCCCATTTGTTGTCCATAACGACAAACTTATATTTTAATTATACATCAGGATACCCTCTATTGTGCTGGCTTTAAAAAGTAAGTTCTTAATCTGCAACAGTTTTTTTAATTCTATAAAAGGATAACGTAATATCGTGGTAAGTATGGCACCAAAAAAAGAAAAGTCCCTTTCTTTAACAGGTGACCCTATTGATCACAGTACAGGCACAGGACTTACCTCCTACTAAAGGCCCTCTCCTCGACAGAGAGGTGGGTGAAGCATAACTGCGTCAGTGTCATGAATCAACCTCTGTGCGGGGATGGGAGAATCCCCTCTCACACGATGGCCAGTTCATCGCGCAAGAGGTCATCGCTGGACCTATCATTGCGGGATCGCTGAAGGTGAGTATTATTAATTTTAAATAGGGGTTAATGTTTGTATTAGGGTTCGGGCATGGTTAGGTATTAGTACTAGAGTTTGGGGAGGGTAGCATTAGTATTAGGGTTCTGGGGGTTAATGTTAGTATTAGGGTTCGGGGGGGTTAATGTTAGTATTAGGGCCCGGGGGTAGTGTTAGTGTTTGGGTTGGGGGGGTTAATATGGGGGTTTGGGGTCACTTTTATGGGGAATGATTTATTAGGGGGGGTTATTTATTAGGGGGGGTGTATGTTTGTAAGCGCTGACAGTTCAGTGTTGATCTTCACTGCTGACAGTTCAGTGGTCAAACTGTCGTGCTGAACTGTCAGCAGTGAAGCACCCGCAATGAACTGTCCTTGACGCCTCTGTGCAGGCTCATCCAGGCTGTATCTAGTCAGTTCCAGCTCTCCTTATTATGCTTTATGCTTGCTTTTTTCCCTGTAAATTATCTGGCTTTCCTTGCTGCCTGTTAATTTAACTGATCTGTTCATGATTTACTTGTTTTCTCTTGCTTTGTTTCACTGGTCTTTATAAATATGCCACTGCCATTTGTTCAGTTTCCTTCAAACTCTATGGTTTATGTCCAGTCTGTACAGTCTAAAGTTTGTTTTGTGTTTCTTTTTAGTCCAGTTATTTTTATATTACCTATACCTATATTTAGGTATAATAGGCAGGGATAGTGCTATGACTTGCCTGTTGTGAGGAACCTTGATGTAACCTTGGTGTAACTAAATGGTGAGCATTTACCATCTTAGAGTCCTAGGCTAGTCCTGTGTTTAAATCCTCCGTCCTCTCCTCATATTCCAGTTCTGTTTTTTCCATTAGAAGCATCTGATGATTTTGGCTCCTCACTCCCTCCTTTGTGTTCCTTAGTCCTTAGCCCTGTCCTCTGATTGTTTATATCTGTACCTGTGTATTTATTTAGTTCTGCAGCAACACCCTTTGTTTCTACCCTGTTTATTTCTCTATTGTTATCAGAAACCCTGTGCTCTGTATTGTTAACCCTCAGTTTCTTTTCTGCTTTGCCCTGCTGATATCTGTTTCAATACTGCTTTTTCTCCAGTTCTCTGCTTTTGTTCCTTGCCTATGTTTCACTCTCTCAGTTCTGCCAAAGTTTCTCCTTAGTCTGTATTATGTTCTGTCTAAGTTTGCATTTGCTCTGCTAGCCTGATTACCACAGCCTGCAGCTTGTTGCTTATCCTGTCAGATTTGTTATATTCTATGCCTGCTCCAGGATGTCAGAAGGCTATATTCAGCTACTCTCTTGGCTAGCTGGATACAGCAGCTGCTACTTCAGGGACCTGCTATGTGGCCGATGAAACCTGGGGCCTTAAGCTTCCGGGGGACCCTGCACCAGGTCCTCTGTCTCAATCTCTGCACTGTTACTTCTATATTCCAACATTGGCCATGCTGCCTGGAATGGCAGATGAGGAAGGCATAGTTGGGGAAGAAATGTATAAGATATCTTTCGGAGTCTGAGTATGACAAAGGACATCAGCTCTTCAAGATCCTTAGTTACATCACTAGCTGCAATCTCATCTTTAATAGAATCAGAGAGCCCATGTAAAATGGTAACCAGCCAACCTCTGTTGCCAGAGTATGGAATTCTAGGAAATATTCTGCAATCATTCTGTTGTCCCATTTGATAGTCATAAGCTATTTGGCAGCAAAGATATAGCGGGCCAGAATATCAAATGTCCTCTTGAAGGATATAACAAACTCAGAAACAACAGGTCTCTCTGCCTTCCAGAGAGGATTTGCCCAAGCTAGGGCTTTATCAGACCGCAAAGAAATCATGAATAGAGTTGAGCGGACACCTGGATGTTCGGGTTCGGCTGAACTTTGGAAAAAAGTCCGGGTTCGGGGTCGAACTTGACCCCGAACCCTATTGAAGTCAATGGGGACACGAACTTTTGGGCACTAAAATGCCTCTAAAAAAGTCCTGGAAAGGGCTAGAGGGCTGCAAAAGGAATTAAAATCTGGGTAAGAGAAGGACAAGTGCCCTGCAAACAAATATGGATAGGGAAATAACTTCAAAAAACATAAAATAAATACAAATTAAAAATACAGCTGAGCCATAAAATAGCACTAGATGGAATCTTTGATTTTAGCTTTGGAAGAACATAAATCTAAAGCATGGCTGCCAGGAGGATCAACAGAATTATCCATTTGAGAGAGGGTTGGAGTGCAGGGTATTCTGTTTCAGTTTATACTAAGTGACCCACAGGTTGAGGAGGCGGTGACCGTGGCGGCGTAGGTGGAAGCGGCGCTGGAGGAGGAGGAGGAGGAGAAGGCCATAATTTTTCAAAGTGCGCTGTAAGCACAGTATTTGACGGTTCTATTTGACTCTCAGATATGAAGTGCACTGCAAGACGCAAATGTACTATTTAGCACCCAAAACTATTAGAAATTTTCAAAGTGCGCTGTAAGCACAGTATTTGACGGTTCTATTTGACTCTCAGATATGAAGTGCACCGCAAGATGCAAATGTACTATTTACCACCCAAAACTATTAGAATTTTTCAAAGTGCGCTGTAAGCACAGTATTTGATGGTTCTATTTGACTCTCAGATGTAATACGTGTAATGCTATTGCCAGTGCTGTATTTACTGCGGCAAATTTTGGGGGGCCGCCCCCCAGCACTGAAAAAAAAATTAAGAAAAAAAAATCTGTCCCTTTAAAATAAAAAAAAATGCACTTTCAGGCAGAGACGGAGGTGAGAAGGGATCGGAAGATCCCCCCTCACCTTCCCTCTGCCGGCGGGCTGCATGGGGAGTCGAACAGGCAGCACAGAGAAACCTCCGTGCTGCCTGTTCAGTTCCCTGTGCAGTGTGACACGGAAGTGCCTGACGTCATACGCGTGACCTGTCGGCACAACCGCCTGGGAGCCGAACAGGCACTAGCCACCAGGGAAAAAGGTAAGTGCTGGGGAAATGGGGGGAAATTGGAGCATATTAATGGGACATAACACTGGCATATTATTGGCAAATTTACTGGGGCATCCTAAATGGCAAATAACACTGGCATATTATTGGGCAAATTGTCAGGGGCATATTAATGGGACATAACACTGGCATATTATTGGGAAAATTAGCAGGGGCATATTAAATGGCAAATACTGGCATATTATTGGGCAAATTGGCTGGGGCATATTAAATGGCAAATAACACTGGCATATTATTGAGCACATTGGCTGGGGAATATTAATGGCAAATTATACTGGCATAATATTGGGCAAATTGGCAGGGGCATATTCAGTGGCAAATACTGGCATATTATTGGGCAAATTGGCTGGGGAATATTAATGACAAAATAATACTGGCATAATATTGGGCAAATTGGCAGGGGCTGATTAAATGGCAAATAGTGGCATATTATTGGGGAAATTGGCTGTGACTTATTAATGGCAAATAATACTGGCATATTATTGGGCAAATTGTCAGGGGCATATTAATGGAAAATGATACTGGCATATTATTGGGCAAATTAGCTGGGGAATATTAATAGCAAATAATATTGGCAATGTGTATGTAATGGGGTGATGAAGGCATGTAAATTGGGTGATGGGGCATGTCCTTGGTGTGCAACATGGGTTATGGGTCATGTCGTGGGTGTGCATCATGGGTAGGGGGGGGGGACGCCCAAAATTTGTCTGCCTAGGGCAGCAAAAAACCAAGATACACCATTGGCTATTGCTATTCTAAAACTCAGCATGTACCCAGCAAGTATTTCCTGAAAACTTGCATTTTGTACCCAAATAGCAGACAAAACCACTAGCAGTTAGGTACAGCAAGAATGAACATTTATTTGTGAAAAAGCACAAACTTATATACAGATAAATATGATATATGGGGGAGGCACAGGGGAAACTAATTATTACATGGTAAACCTCAAACAATAGAAAACCTAATTTAAAACAGATAATTACAGTATAACTTAACATAATTAAACATGACACCTTTAGATATAGACATCCATGGCTCACAGGACAGTAAACACTTATTGATTATAAAAGTAAACATTCAACATTAAGGGAAACACAATGAATGGAACTTAGGCTTGGCCCTCCCAAGGTACACATGCTGGCTGACATCCTGAGTAAGCCTGGGCTGAAGTCCAGCTGTATTGAAGCAGGGCGTCACTGGTGCCCTGAAAATGTATGTACCCCCAAACCTAGTATATACACAGACAAGGTCCATAGTCCACAGGGAGGTGTTTGGCCCTCGGGCCCCTCCAAGAGCCCCAGTCATGCAGACTGTCATGATTCATTTTGTGACAGGTACGCATCATATCTTAACTATAACTATAAAACCGAAAATCCTTTTGTCTGAAGCAGGAAAAACTCTTGAACACTGGAATCGTGAAATTAGCATTGCTTATTCATGCCAGGTCAATTTTCAGCTCTCTACATTGTTCCTGTACCAAGTTATGATTTAATTAAGTTTTGAGGGGATTAGACACCACATAAACTGTGGAAGGCACAGTCTCTTACTATTTTACGTAAGAGACAAACGTTTTGGATTCTCACCCTCTTAATAATAATTTTGATTTGATTCTTATTCCTATCTAAGTCTAGATACTGTGTGGATATTTTGTACTCTGAGAATTTCCTTTAATATTCAGTGTAAAACTATGTGCATATTCTTGGTAAAACTTTTTTTGTAAAACCTTGTGGATTTTTTCCTGTAAAAAAAAAAAAACATTTTTGTGGATATTTATAGACACTGTGTATGTAAATCTGAAATCTGTCCTGTAATGAATCTACTTGAAAGATAATGTTCTTCACCTGGGCAAATTCTTTAGCAGTGGGCCCCCCTCGACCCAATTTTTCAAAAGCCGCAATGTCAAACTGTATGTAAATATAAACTTTTTAATATTATATGCAACTATTTTCATATCTTATAAAATGTAAATTTTATTTAATTTTACATTTTTACATTTAATTTCTTGTTTTTATTCCCATGCAGTGCATACTAACAGTGGCAATGTGGGTGCACCTCATTGCACCTAAAAGCCTTAACACAGCACCATACAGTACCCACAGCACTTGCCCTGCACCTATATTGTATGCATAGCACTCATGGTGACTCCACATGATTTGACATGCCACAGTGTCAATTTTCCCCACAGAACTTACCCTGCAGAACATGCCACAATATCACTTTGCACCAGAGAACATGCCACAGCATTAATTTGCCAATTAAAATGAGCCAGTCAGATACCAATTAACATGCCACAGTCACTTTTCCATTAACATATGCCACAGCCAGGTTGCCCATTAATATGCCACAGCCAATTTGCCAATTGATATTCCACTGTTAGTATGCTCATTAATACGCCACAGCAAATTTGCCCGTTAATATGCCACTGTTAGTCAGCTGATTTATATGCCACTGTTAGTCAGCCCATTAATATGCCACAGTCAATTTGCCCATTAATACTCCACTGTTAGTTTTCCCATTAATATGTCACTATTAGCCTGCCTATTTATATGCCACTATTAGCCTGCCCATTTATATGCCACAGCCAATTTGCCTATTAATATGTCACTGTTGGTTTGCTCAATAATATGCCACTATTAATCTGCGCATTACTATGCCAAAGCCAGTCTTACTTACCAATGACTTACTTTCATATCTGGCGGGAAGTGGCAGTAATCAAATGGAGGTGGACTGTCGGCTGCTGCACTAGCATGACTGTCTTCGTGTGAGAGACGCGGGTATCGCTACCGTGAGCCAGCAGGGGCCCACGGGATAGCTTCTGTGGGCCCCCTTTAACCAGTGGGCCCTGGGAAAGTTCCCACTTTGCCCATTGGTTAAAGCAGCCTGGCTTAAAACTGGTACTGGAAATTTTGGAGAATACATGTGTATGTGCTGTAGAGTTCTCATTTAATATTGATATATTGACATTTTAATATTGACACACTGGACTAGATTCTATGCCGACCATTAAGGCCGGCAAAGTTTAAAATGTTGACATTCCGGACGGAATAGCGTGCGATTCAAGTAACATAGAGACTGCAGAAGTACCGTTCGTTACAGCACTGACACTGCTGTTAAGAAATAATGTTGTTAAGACTGAATCACCGTTGTTCACTATTTCCCTGTTAACATTATGCTAGGAAACTGGGGGTGTAATAGCCACTCCCAGATCCCTAGCTCCCCCCCCCCCCCCCCAAAGAAAAAAAAATAATGCCCAGTGAACTTCCTTTGGCCCCATTGAAAAAAAAGAGGTGCTATTTTATTGGTGATATGTATATACAGGTGGTACATTTTTATTGATTGCACAGGGACCATTTTCTTTCTGTATAATTACTTTCATTAGTGTCAAGTTCGTGGCACTGACAGTGGTCATTTCTATATTTGGGAGCCCACAACAGATGGATTACAACACACATCTACAGAAAAGGACCATTTTACTGTGGTTCTGTAATAGTTACATAAAATGTTGGACAATATTTTTTATATTCTGCATCCACACAGTTTCATAGGTGGTCTCTGTCTTGCTCAACGAGTCTATGTCTTTTGGTTATGGACTTAAAGGAATTTAAGGAAGAGTGCCTAAATCACATGGGCCCTTTAACTAACTCTTTATGCTCCTGTGCAATTTTGTAAGTGTAATGTTAGGATATTTTTTGTGTGCTTACTATGCATTTTATTATTACACCTCTATGCTTCTATTTGTTTTTTCACACAGGGAATAAGGATTTGAATAATTAGTACGGTAAAGCTTCAATAAGTTGATTTAAGGTTTCTTTCCTATTATTTGGAAACATACTTGTTAATCATTTTAACAATACTTTGACACAGATTTTTGTTGTGAATACTGGTGATATGTCTTGGGAGTTTTTTGGGGAAATCGTGAAATAAACATGGTGAGTTTTTCCAGAAACTCGAAACCTTTTAATCACTAACAGCACAAGCATACATGTAAGACCAGTGGCAGATGCTGCACCAGCTGGATACTGACTATAGAGCCAAATCTATGCTCTTTGCTTTGAAATCTGGGACAGTGGCAGGGGTGCATAATGAATACATAGCACTGCATAGCAGGAAGCCAACAGAAAATGTTGGAGAATTGATGCAGATGCCTGCTCGTCAGAAACATAAACACTATCCCATTGAAACTGCACCTATTTTATATGCGAACGTACTGCATTAAAAGAGCACTTCACAGGAGGACTTATTGCAAACACACTAAATATAAGACACAAAATACAGGGGGTAACCCTGAAACTACCACGGGAAAAATTATAAATGAATAGCGCACCTTGTTTTATGATATCCGGTCCTTTGCTGTAGTCGGAGTAATCCTTAGGTAATAAAGACTGAATTCATAGAAAAAATAGCAAGACAGGAAACTGCAACGACTGTATCCAGGTACCGGTATAAAAATTAACTTTTAATGCAGGGCTTGACAAATTTATTTTATTCTAGGAGCCAGCAAAAATTTTTAGGAGCCAAACAATCACGCAAACATACACGCAATTCATAAACACACACACCAACCCACGTCACATATACACCCCACACACACCAACCCACGTCACATATACACCCCACACACACCAACCCACGTCACATATACAAACCCCACTTCACATATACACACACACACTTCACATATACACCTCCCCCCACACCTCACATATATACCCCCCCTTCACATATACACCTCCCCCCACACTTCACATATATACCCCCCCTTCACATATATACCCCCCCTTCACATATACACCTCCCCCCACACTTCACACATATACCCCCCCTTCACATATACACCTCCCCCCACACTTCACACATATATACCCCCCCTTCACATATACACCTGCCCCCACACTTCACACATATATACCTCCCCTTCACATATACACCTCCCCCCCACACTTCACATATATACCCCCCCTTCACATATACATCCCTCCCCCCCACTTCACATATACAACTCAAACATACACAAGTTTTTTTTTTTCCCTTCTTAACTTCTGAGTGCTGGGTTGACAACCCAGCACTTAGCCGAAAGAGCCATGAAGATGGGCTGCGGCACGAATGTTTCCCCTCCCTGCTGCCTTACCTCATTGCTGGGGAGGGGGAACATTCGTGCCGCAGCCGATCCTCATGGCTCTTTCGGCTGAACACTAACACACGTGTTGCGCGAGGGGGCGGAGCTTGCTGTCTGTCCCCTCGCGCTGCAAAAGACGGATGGCAGCGGCAAGGGGAACATTAGGGCAACGGCACCCGGGCGCCAGGCTCCACTTCCAGGTCGCCATGGCGACCTGGCGCCCGGGGTTTGTCGAGCCCTGTTTTAATGAATATGTTAAAATAGCAGCTTGTCGAGAAAAGGATGCAGCAGGGACAACATACAAAACGAAAACATACCAAGGCTGACTAGCTGACGAGCTGCTATTTTAACATATTCATTAAAAGTTCATTTTTATACCGGTACCTGGATACAGTCGTTGCAGTTTCCTGTCTGGCTATTTTTTCTACACTAAGCACAATTAGACAGTAGAGACTATTTGTCCCATGGACACTGAGTCTGTGTTTGTTAATATTGGTCATGACCGTGGCAGAATAATGTAGAATTTCTTCATTTGTTACTATTTCAGATTAATGAATGATGGAAAATTACATTCGATGTTTATCTTTCCCCATGCCTGCCTGCATGCGTTTCTGTACCTGCCACAGCTCAGCTGGCCGTGTAAATAGCTGTAGTAGGATTAACAACGAATGCTATTTGCTTAAGAAACTTCAAAGCAACCATTCTGCATTATTCACAGTACTAATCGTGCTGACAGATGCATTTATTACTGGATATGGGATTTGGTGTTTGCTTAAAGGTCCTGACCAAAAAAATGTATGTATGCATGCAGTGTACAATAAAGCATGCCTTCATTTTTGGCATATTCAAATATGAATAGTTTTTTCCTATCTGAGCTTGGAACAAAGGATACTCAATTTTATTTGTGTATATTGGGAGGGGCTGGGGATGATTCAGTGGTCTTAGTACACGTTGGTACTAATGACAAAGTTAATGGTAGGTGGGGGTCCTTAAAAATGATTTTAGGGAACTAGGAAATATTCTAAAGGAAAGGACCGCCAAGGTAATATTATCTGAAATATTACCTGTACCACGCGCTACATTAGGGAGACAGCGGGAGCTTAGGGAGATTAATGTGTGGCTGTGAATGTGGTGTAAGCAAGAGAGATTTGGGTTCTTGGAGCACTGGGCAGACTTTGCAGTCGGCTACAGACTCTATGGACGGGATGGGCTGCACCTCAATGAGGAGGAGGCTGCAGTGTTAGGGCAGAGGATCGCTAGAGGATTGGATGAGCATTTAAACTAAGCTCTGGGGGGGAGGTTCAAGATCAAAATGGAGCAACGGTAGCTAGAGTAGATTGGAAGGTGGGTCTAGCTATGGGAAAGGAGGAGGAAAGCAGTGGTGGGGTTAACATAGATTATAGAAGATAAATGTTGACTTTAAAAATGCCCTTGACATTCCAGTCTGATACTGATTATAGGAGTTCTGCTCGGTTTTTTGGACTCGTTCTGCATTTAATTTCTATGGATTTTACTGTTTTGGTCATAGTGTGATTGGTTTTAGGTTTATGGCATCACCCGAGTAACTATGTTAATATATGGATTTGTGTATATGTCTGTGTCTAAATGCAAAAAAATGTATATATAAAAAAAGCAAAGAACAAAGCAATAATATAATAACAAAGCAACATATACTTTAAATGGCATTTCCCTGGGAAAAACTACTAATGAAAAGGATTTAGGAATAATTGTAGATAACAGACTTGGCAACAGTGCTCAATGCCAGTCAGCAGCTGCAAGGGCCAATAAGATATTGGCATGTATAAAACGAGGTATAGATTTACAGGAGGAGGATCATCTTGCCACTTTACAAGTCACTGGTAAGATCTCACCTTGAATATGCAGTACAATTCTGGACACCAGTTCTTTTTTTTTTTTTTTTTTTTATTCTTTATTTTTGTACATTTTCAGATTTTATAAAATTTTCAGAAATTTCACGATACATATAAAAACAAAATATATATAAATATAAAATGAACATGAAACAGATTAAGTAGCTTCATTTGAAAATATGAAAGAAAAAGAAAAAAGAGAAAAAAAAACCTGACAAAAATGAGAAAACACAGAGAAGAGAAAAAGAAAAAGTAGTCAGAGATAGGAAAAAGAGAAGAAAAACAGGGTATCCTATCCAGGGTAGCATGTCTGTTAGTGTCCATCCGATTTTGTAGAGGTTGGGGTTTAACCCTTAGGAAAACGCTCCAGCCAAGGGCCCCAGATTGAAAAAAATCTTTTGCGAGAATCATGGAGGAATGCGGTCAGTTGGTCCATTTCCACTACCTCTTCTAGTAGAGCCAGAACTGTACCCAAGGTGGGGATAACAGTTTGGTTCCAAACTTGAGCGAGAGCCCGGCGGCCCAACAGGTATATTCGGGAAAGCAGCAAATTCTCAAATTTTGTGAGACCATCTAGGGGTTTAGAGAGTAGGACCGAATATGGAATATTTTTCTTAAAAAGGATATTATGGAACTAGAAAAAGTGCAATGGAGGGCTACAAAATTAATAAGGGGATTGGAGGATCTTCGTTATGAAGAGAGACTTAAAAAGTTGCATTTATATACTTTAGAAAAAAGGTGTCTCAGGGTGAGATATGATAACATTATATAAATATGTTCAATATAAAGAGCTCTCCAGTGACCTGTTTACTAACAGAAATGTAGAAAGAACAAGAGGTCATCCCCTTGAGACCGGAAGAGCAAAGATTTCATAGATAACAAAGAGAGGTGGTGCTAACAACTACAGTTTTTTTTTTTTAGAAAAGCCGAACATACAGGGCTATTAATAATATAATAAGCATTAATAATAGAGCTTCTTGATTCAAGGAGATATCTGATGGCCCTTTGGAGTGAAGAATGAATTTTTCCCCATAGGAGGCAAAAATTTCGAAATAGTTTCCTTAGGGGTTTTTTGTTGTTATTTTCTTTTGGATCAAAAGCAGGAATGATAGGTAGATGAGTTGAACTTGATGGACTTGTGTCTTTTTTCAAACTAAATTACTATGCTAAGTGACTATGTCTCTGATGATAACAGGAAGGCTGATAACATTTCAAAATGATCCACTGTGGCATCACCATCCATCTCTCTTAGAACCCTTTGAGTGCCAAGAGATTAATGGGGATGCCCATTTTCTGAAACAGAAGTTGTTCTGCAGGAGAAAGGTTTTGAAAGGTAAGTATTGCAACAAATAAAGGTATACAAATAATTAATTAATGCTTATATATATATTATTTTGGTAGCGTTAATATGGATTATCTCAACGTTTTAAAGTTAGAATAGCCCTTTTAATCTATTTTACCTGTCTAGTAACTGTCTGAATATCGAGGAAGAAACATCCTCATGTTCACAAATGGATAAACTCAGCAATGATTTGACCTACAGCGCTATAGTATAGCTATGAGAGTATAGCAATTCCGTAATTTTTTTTTCTCAGAGTAGTTGCATGGCACTGAGTCCCAAAACAGAAGGGCAGATGTGATACGAAAAAGGTCGGCATGCTAAGCTAGTCACAGCCTCAAACAATATACATGTGTAAAATGAAGCCTACCCAGCATGCTCACACCTGTTTGGTAGGCTTCATTTTACACATTTATATTATTTGAGTCTGTGACTAGCTTAGCACACTGACCTTTTTCTTTAGCTGCTGCACATTGTTGAGGCTGTCTTCTCAGTCTGGTTGCAGTTTGTTGTCCAGGGGTTAATTGGGAGGAGACTTAATTGCACCTCCTCCAACACATTAAAAATATTTTGGGAGCAGTACAGACTGCATTGTGTGCCCACTATATAGTAGGTGAGGTTAGGTTCTCACCCCATTGAGACTGTGCTTTGACTAATTCATATAACCTAAACCTTACAAATATATTATGTTTATATAATTGTAGCCAACATTATTAGGGTGAGAAGCATAGACCGTTTGTTTTTGGGGGGGGGTGGGGTTATCTCTCAGTAGAAGCAATGTCGATTTCTGCAACTTTAGTTATTGTTACTTTTGCATTCAGTACTCTGTGTACAATGCTCCCCCTGCTGGGCAGTTATATACATTGGCTTCAGCAGTACCACCTGCTGGGCTCTTGCATTCTCTTTAGCTTCTTGATCAAGCTCCTTTTCCTATCCCTATTTCCTTGCCTTGCAGCTGTTCAGGTTCATAATATGTTGGGTGACCTGATTTCACTCAATAGTATGCTGCAGGACAGCAATATTGTTTTTGCATGGCTAAACAAATACTTCTGGTCACTCTATCAAGGGTAGTCATACATAGTTGCCAACTTCGGCCATGTTTCCAGGGACACATATGTGTTCCACATGCTGCAGACAGAGCATGCAAAGTGCAGCCCGGCAGTATGTAGGATGCATATACGCACAGTTAATTAATCATGGTAGGTTCTATGAGATCTCCACCTGATTAATTAATTGGATTCTGTCTGTGCATATATGCATCCTACATACTGCCGGGCTGCACTTTGCATGCTCTTTTCTGCAGCATGTGGAACAAATATGTGTCCCTGGAAACATGGCCGATGTTGACAACTATGGTCATGTCATATATATATATGTTCAGTTCAAATTGTTTATAAACTATCCAGTAGTTATGAAGGCATTTAATAAAAAATATTCAATAGTGTGTGCATAATTATGTACATTTGTAGTGAGGCCAAAAAGCTCAGAATCTGTGAATTTATCTTCTAATGGTGTCTCTCACAGTCCTGTTACTTTGCTTTACTACATATGCACAAGGTATAGGGAAATTGGCTTCATCAGCTGCTTGCAATGATAACACCAAAAGTGTGTTTTTTTTTTTTGTTTTTTTAAAGAATCGTGGTATGACAAAATGTGGTTAGTTCCACTGGTGGAATGGTCGTCACTCCCTCACTTAATTTGCCCATTGCTTTGGCGGATGTCTCCACATCGGTTACTATGCATCCTGTACTGAATCCCTTCAAGTAGGCCTTAGTTTCCTATTCTTCTGGACTGCCTGGATCTGCCACACCTTTATGGCAAAAGTTCATATTCCCACCTCTCTTTCACACATCACTGTGGGTGTAGAGAAGCAAGTGAAACACTCTACCTTCATAACACCTTCGGTGCCACTTCAAAAGACATATATGGAAGATTTTCTTCAATTTGTGGGGCTAAATCAGCAGCTTTGCTCCTTCACACTTGTCACTTACCGGGGCTCTGTCCGTCGCTCGGTGCCTTATCTCTCTCGCTGCCAGAGTTCTTGCGTTGTTTGGCGGCCATGTTTTTTGGAGTCCGGAAGTCGCAAGTGAATTTTTTCTTCTTCGGCGGCTATTTTATGGAGTCCGCTCGCTCTCTATGCGGACTCAAAATAGATGTACTCAATTTCTGTTTGTTTTCAGATCCTCCAGTTTATATTCACTTAGGAACTTTACAATCTATTTTAATATAAATATATATGCATATATATGGTATTCTATATTTTTTCTCACCCTATCAGTACCTCACCTTGAGACACACCCCTCTCCTCCTCTATTTGCCTATGCTAATTACTTCCTATATTTATACACCAGCTCAAACGATTTCTAGTTGCCTGTACAAAGAGTCTTCTCTCTATTATACGGTATTTTGACATTTAATATATGCCAGTAATCTTTTGCCATTTACTATATGCCAGTATTATTTTGCCATTTAAGACGCCAGTATTATTTTGACATTTAATATATGCCAGTATTATTTGCCATTTAATATGTGCCAGTGTTCTTTTGCCAGCATTATTGTGCTCATTGTATACTCCCCCTTCCCCAGTACTCACCTCCTGGCTGCTCCGGGTCGCTGGTCATCTCCTCCGTGCAGTCTTCCCTCCTGCATGGAAGAGGGAAACACAGCCACTGTATATGACCTGACATAAGGTCATATACGGTGTCAATGTGTTTTTTTTACATTCTTTTCCGGCATCTGAATCTAGTGGATGTGGCTGCCAGAAACCTGGTGCGGTCAGCAACCCCCACACCCCCCCTGGGACCGCAGAAATACAGTCCATTAAAAGCACAAAAGAATTGGTAGTTCCCTTGTGGCCCCAAGGTGCTGGCACTATGTCCTAAGTCCTTATTAATAATAATTAACTGTCCCCCATGGACTTGGGGCTGGTTCAATGCCCCCAGTCCCTATCAAGATTACCGTATTTGCTTAAAGATAAGATGAACCTGATTATAAGACGACCCCTCAAACTTTGGATATTCATTTAAGAAAAAAACTAAAAGCCTGAATATAAGACTACCTTATAGGAAAAAAGTTTAACTTGTATATATTCACATGTAAATTGCTTTTTCATATTTAATAAAAATTATGATATTAAACAAATGCATTTCTTGTTTTTATATCCTTTTATCTGCCAATGCTGCCCCTACTCCCCAGACTTGCCCAATGCTTCCTCTCCCCCTCCCTCCCCCAGACTTGACCAATGCTGCCTCTCCCTCCCCCAGACTTGACCAATGCTGCCTTTCCAACCCTCCCTCCCCCAGACTTGCCCAATGCTGCCTTTCCACCCCCCCCCCCCAGACTAGCGTAATGTTGGCTCTCCCCCACCCTCCCCCAGACTAGCCCAATGCTGGCTCTCCCTCCTCCCTCCCCCAGACTTGCCCAATGCTGGCTCTACCCCCTCCCTCCCCCAATGCTTGCTCTCCCTTCTTCCTCCCCTTATATCTGGCTCTCTCCCCCTCCCCTTAGGGTTGCCACCTTTTCGTCAAAAAAATACCGGCCATGGCACTGTCTCCATAGACTTAACATTGGCCTGATGACAATTTTTTACCGGCCTGCCGGTAAAATACCGGCCAGGTGGCAACCCTACCTCCCCTTTGCCAGGCAGCAGCGGAGGATATCTGCACATATGTGCAGACATCCACTGACTGCCCCAATCTCCCTGGTGGCTAGTGGGGGCAGCCGGTGGATGTCTGTACGTTAAACCGGGACTTCTATGTCGGAAGCGGGGAGGTCACATGACCTTCCAGCTGTCCGTCTTTATAGACGGAAGTGACAGGCAGCATGGAGGATGTCTGCACGTACGTGCACATGACCTCCCGGCTTCTGTCATAGAAGTCCCGATGGACGTGCCGGGCAACAGAGGAGGATGTCTGTGTGCATTGCGCAGACATCCACCAGCTGCTTGCGAGGGGGATCCAGTTCTGCGGGGGACCTGGATCCCAGTCTTACAGTCAGACCTGAGAATTGCATCTACCCCCATGTTTGTAATCCTATTTACTAATGTGAGCACTCATCATATCAAGTTATAATGTAAAACCTTTATAGGGTTGAAAACTGTACTACATGTAGTAGCTATTCCTCACTACATAATTATTAATTGTATGTAAAAACAAAGGTGAATCACCTGAAATGGGAACTGCTAAGGAAGAAATGAACAGTGGCACCTAATAGACAGACTCCCCAAATTCCTTCAAACAAAGTGAAAAAAAACAAAAAGAGATACCTAGTGCACTGTGTTCACACTTTTAAACACTCTGACAATAAATGAGATATCACGTTGTACAAATAGGATATAATTAATACTTATGTTGCACATTTAAATTGGAAGAAGCACAAAAACAGTGGTAAAACATATGCAGTATTTAAATAAATATAGTATATGGAGTAGGAAGTATTGGCAACCTGCTCACTTATTTGAGAGCAAGAACATGCTCTGAAATAATAAACAATAAAATGTAGTAAACAAAATACATCCTTACATTATAAAAAAAAAAAAAAAAAACCCAGGGTAGGCTCTTGGATCCATAAACAAATGCATTATATTTATTTAATATACTGCACTATATTTTGTACCACTGTTTTTGTGCTTCTTCCTCTGTATATGTACCCGAAGACTTTTCTTTATACTATTTGTACCACGTGTGATATCACATTAATTGTCAGTGTTTAGACGTATGAAAATTTATTATCCACTTTTGTTATTAAATGTCTGTATTTGTACTTAAGGTTTTAAGAGAATTCTTTGATGAGCTTTTTTCCTGAATATATGAATATATATTTAACCATTCAAGTCTCCATCAGGAGCTGCTTCTATTTCATAGAATACAAGGATTTCTACTTATCACTCTGTGTCAACTAATGAGTATTTATTTTAATCAGTTCCCAACACTTGCTGTTATTATTAGAACTCAAGGGAACCAACATGATTCCTCTGCCAGACCTTCCTTTAGCCTATTAGCAGAGGTGACTAATGGAAGACAGTGTTTTGCACTCACTATAGTCAGCTAGAATTAGGGTATCCCATTAGAGTTGCTTAATGTCAAAGTTATTTTCTAAGACTTGTCAGTGATGTTTTCACAAATGTATTAGATCAATTTATTGTGGCATATTTGAGCAACAAGTGCTCTCATCGTAATGAGGAAACATCATGTTCCTTCCACAATGGTTTGGAATATATTCAACATTTCCTATGTGGCAAGCTTTAAAAATCCGCTTTACAAATTGTTAGAGTGGAATGCTGAATATTTTTATTGTCCACCCAATGGATCCAATAGGTCCACTCAGTGGTGTATCTTGGGTTTGTGCTGCCCTAGGCACACCAATGACATGCTCCCTAACCCATGTTGCTCCGCTATTTCATGCCTCGATTACCCCATTTCATGCCTCCATCACCCCCATTACCACATTACATGTCTCCATTACCCCATTACATGCCTCCATTACCCCATTACATGCCTCCATCACCCCCATTGCATGCCTCTATCACCCCCATTGCATGCATCCATCACCCCCATTACATGCCTACATCCCTCCATCATGCCAATTACATCCATCACTCCATCTACCCAATTACATCCCTCCATCACCCTAGGACTTACCCTGGTGGCTAGTGGCAAGCAGCATGGTGTCCTACCATGCTGCCTGTTTGGCTCCCCACGGTGACTGTAGATAGGTCACGTGTCTAATATCAGAGCGCCGGGTCACATTGACCTGTCATCAGTGCTTCAGGAAAAGGTCTGATTACATTAAAACATTTATAGAATCCACAGTCTCACTGATGTTGGTTCTTAGTCTCCTTTAACATGCTTGCGGCCAAGATACTTTTAAAATGTTTGCTCTCTTATAGATTACCACTGTTTTTTTCAGGAATAAAGTCCCCGACTTTAAAATAAAATAAAATTGGGGAGTGTTCCTCAAGTTCTCTTTTTTATTTGGAATACCTGGGAATTATATTGAATTAAAAAGGCTAATTCATTCCTCTCTTGTGTATTTCTTTTCATGTTTGGTCTTCCCATCACCAAACCGTTTTTATAGATCTCCTATTTTGTCTACTATTGTTTCCAGCTGTCTCCTATCACAATTCTTTTCCAGCTATTTTCCCTTAATCACATTTGCTTGATCTCTATAGTCATCAAGACTACAACAATTCCTCCTCATTCGCAGTAAATCACCTTCCAACCATCATGGGTGATAACTGTCTTGATTGATGTAGCTGTAGCTGTCCATAGGTTGAAAAAAGTCCTCGACCCAATATGTGTCCGTATGTGAAATAGAGTAAGATCCAAGAAATAAATATACTCCGTGCTATTTTCTATAGTGAATATTAAATAATAACTATTATGATTAATAAAATTTGTACACTGATCTGGTACACATGGCGGTAAAAATCACCCAAAAACATAAAATAATTGTGAGGAAAAATGCAGTGAATAGAATCAAGTAGAAATTGGCACAGCAATACCTATCCAAAATCGATCACGATCTGAGGAATTTAGAAAGTAAAATAGAACCTCAATTACCCAATACATCTTTTGAAAACTCTGTCACTAGAATTAAAAATAATCTGGGTAAATTGGAAAGCGAGATTATGGAAAAGAAAAAGAAAAAACTCGTTAGAGATCAGAGTGACTATAAAAATGACAAAGTAAGAAGTTTCTCCAAAAATAATTTGGAATTGGAAAATGCTTCTAGGCAACAAAATATTTTTGGTTTTGATAACACTCCAGCTCCTACACCAACTCCTAAGTTTTTCAATCCTAGAAAATCAGTTAAAACTAATTATCCACAATCAAATCACTATCCTTTGAGATATCAAAATCAATATCAAAATCAACTTCCATATCGGTACAATACAGGGCAACAAAACCAATTTTATAGGAAGAATTACAATAACTCCTATAATCAATCAAATAGAAGATCTTTCTATCAGAATTCATATAATAAATACGAATATCATCCACGAGAACAAGATAAATCCCAATATAATAGATATGGTTTTGAGGGATCTAATGCAGAGTGGCAACAGGCTAAAAAACCATATAAAAGACAGGCCCCTCAAAATAATCCAAATACTATCCCAATCAGAAACAGATTTGAGGCCCTTGCTAATTATACTCCAGAACCTACACTTTTTTTTAGATCAGGGCCACAACAAACATCAGAAATGGGACCCCAGTGTCACCCAGTCACCACAAAAAAGACAGAGAAGCCCCAATATAGAGGAAATAGGGCTGGAATCAGAATTCAACAGAGAAAAAAGAGGGAGGTGGTAGAAACCAAGGGCATTTTTAATCTTAGCACCTATAATTTAACTCAGGATGAAATAAAAGTCCTAAATAGAGGACTAAAGTTTGCACCAGCAATAAGTACGAATAAATTTAATACATACATTGACCTTCAAAAATGTATACGTAATTTATGTTTGAAAAAGTTTTTTATAAAAAATCCTATTGAAAAAAGTCTTCTGATACAAGAAGATCCATACACTCATACCACACTTAAGAATTAATCCAATTTTTTTCCGAAACACATGAAGTCAGATGAGATGAAAACTTTTGAAAAAATGGTAACTAATGACATTAAAAAGATTAAAAATCTCAATAAGTTCCAACAAAATTTATCGATAGGAGAACTACAAGCATTAAAGTCTTTAGAAAATAATGATCAATTAATTATAAAACCGGCAGATAAAGGGAGGGGGGGGGGGGATTGTTTTATTGGACAAAACACAATACTGTACGGAAATTATGAGACAATTAACAGATAAAGAGGTTTATAGAGTTCTAAACTATAACCCAATACACACAATTAAAAATAAATTGACTAAACTCTTAGATAAAGGACTCTTATTAAAGATTTTAAACAAAAAGGAGCATGAATACTTAAATCCCTTGTATCCAAAAACCCCTGTGTTTTATATTTTACCAAAAATTCACAAACAGCTGATTAACCCCCCTGGGAGACCCATTGTCTCTGGAATTAACTCACTTTTATCTCATCTGTCTGAGTATATAGATAGACAACTCCAACCGTTTGTTATACAGACTAAATCCTATCTAAAAGATTCAATGAGCCTTATAAGAGAAATTGACGGACTGACTTGGCAGGATGATTATGTGCTGGTGACTTGCGATGTAAGTTCACTATACACCGTCATCCAACACAAAAGGGGATGTGAGGCTGTTCAGTATTTTTTGGAGAAAGCAGCGACTATCCCAGAACCACAAATTGATTTCATTTTGGAAGGGATCCTTCTTATATTGGAAAACAATTATTTCTGGTTTGAAGATAATTACTACATACAACTAAGAGGCACAGCCATGGGCACCAGGTTTTCCCCCAGTTATGCCAACCTCTTTATGGCATTTTGGGAGGAAATCTCCATATACGGTGGGCATGCCTGGGCTGCAAACCTGGTGACCTATAGGAGATAAATAGACGATCTCTTTTTTTGTATGGAAAGGGGATGTTCCAACATTAGAAGCTTTTTTGCTGTGCCTCAACTCTAATACATGGGGTATTACCCTAACAGCAGATTATAACAGACAAAGTATTCAATTTTTAGATTTAGAAATATACCACAATACAAAAATGGAGTAATATATATGCTCAAATGTCCATGTGAACTGTACTATATAGGGAGAACATCAGGACCCCTAAAAACCCGGATAGGCGAACACATTCGAAATATAAAAAATGGATATGAAAAGCACAGTTTATCACACCATTTTTTAAAAACACATAATAAAGATCCGTCCGTACTCCAATTCTGGGCTATTGAAAAACCTAGAGTACATTGGCGAGGAGGAAACAAAATTAAGACCCTCGGTCAAGCTGAAATGAGGTGGATATTCGAACTTGACACTTTAGCTCCTAAATGCAGATTTTGAATTGTACCACTTTTTATAAATTATTTTTTATAAACCATTTTTTATAAATGAATTTTTCTTTTTATATACATTTTTTAGACTGTTAATAGTCATATATATATATATATACATACTTTTATTCACAATTTTTTTGTAAAACCTTATACATATTTCTGTTCATTGAGACGCCTTTTGCCCAGGAACAGGGCCGGACTGGCCTACCGGGATACCGTGAAATTTCCCGGTGGGCCGCCGGCCCTGTGGCTGCTTTAAGTATGCAGCCGCTTTAAGGCCGCGGCCGCTTTAAGACGTAAGGCTGCGGCCGCTTTAAGACGTGCGGCCGCGGCCGCTTTAAGACGTGCGGCCGCGGCCGCTTTAAGACGTTCGGCCGCGGCTGCACTAAGACGCTGGAGCACCACTCTTCACGTGCGTCCACAGCCTGTAAGAAGGTAAGAAGATATAACGAGTGTTTGGGAGTTTAGGGAGAAGGGCAAGGGGGATTAAAGGGGAATAAAATATAATGGGGGAAAAAAGAAGAAGAGCCGATTGGAAAATTGATGATTGGGGTGGGGGAAGATAAATATATCTACAGGGGGTAAGAGATGACAGGGGGGGAATACAATTATATATACAGGGGGTAAGAGATGACAGGGGTGGGGGGAGATAAATATATCTACAGGGGGTAAGAGATGACAGGGGTGGGGGAAGATAAATATATCTACGGGGGTAAGAGATGACAGGGGGGGGAATACAATTATATATACAGTGGGTAAGAGATGACAGGGGTGGGGGGAGATAAATATATCTACAGGGGTGGGGGGAGATAAATATATCTACAGGGGTGGGGGGAGATAAATATATCTACAGGGGGTAAGAGGTGACAGGGGTGGGGGAAGATAAATATATCTACGGGGGTAAGAGATGACAGGGGGGGATACAATTATATATACAGGGGGTAAGAGATGACAGGGGTGGGTGAATACAATTAAATAAAAAAGGGGGTAAGAGATGACAGGGGTGGGGGAATACAATTATATCTACAGGGGGTAAGAGATGACAGGGGTGGGGGAAGATAAATATATCTACAGGGGTAAGAGATGACAGGGGTGGGGGAATACAATTATATCTACAGGGGGTAAGAGATGACAGGGGTGAGGGAATACAATTAAATATAAAGGGGGTAAGAGATGACGGGTGGGGAATACAATTAAATATAAAGGGGGTAAGAGATGACAGGGGTGGGGGAAGAAAAATATATCTACAGGGGGTAAGAGATGACAGAGGTGAGGGAATACAATTAAATATAAAGGGGGTAAGAGATGACTGGGGTGAGGGAATACAATTAAATATAAAGGGGGGTAAGAGATGACAGGGGTGGGGGAATACAATTAAATATAAAGGGGGTAAGAGATGACAGGGGTGGGGGAAGAAAAATATATATACAGGGGGTAAGAGATGACGGGTGGGGGAATAAAATTATATATACAGGGGGTAAGAAATGACAGGGGTGGGAAAAGAAAAATATATATACAGGGGTAAGAGATGACGGGTGGGGGAAGAAAAATATATATACAGGGGGTAAGAGATGGCAGCGATGAGGGGAGAAAAATATACATAGAGGGGAAGGAAGAGATGATAGGGGTGGGGGGAGAAAATACATACATGAGTGAATATCAGAGTGTAAACATGGGACTGAGAGTGAGTGGCAATGTATGAGTGAGTGTATGTGTGTGAGTGGCAGTGTATGTGTGTGAGTGGCAGTGTATGTGTCTGAGTGAGCGTCAGAGTGCAGGTGCGTGTGTGAGTGGCAGTGTATGTGAGTGAGCGTCAGAGTGCAGGTGTGTGAGCAGCAGAGTGTAATAAATAAGTATATCACAGTGCTTCCCATCAATAAAAAGAGCAGGGGACTCGCTCTTGACAGCTCTATTGATTTTGTAGCTCTGTTATGACAATTGTGAATGTTTGTGTGTGTCGGTGAGTGTATGTGACTGTGTATGTGTGTGACTGTACGTGTGAGACACTGTATTTGTTGTTGAGGGTAGGATCAGTCAATGGTGGCAAAATATGCAGGGCACAATATGTCATATCTGGCACCTTTTCTTTCCTGCATGCACCATTGATTGGGTGTCCATCTGCATGCTAGGGTAATTCCTCCTGGGTCATAGGGCAAGTCCTGTGAGTGCAATATTAGTGCTGGGTCAAATTCTGGATGCTGGGGCAAGTGCTGTGAGTTCAATCTGGGTGCTGGGGCAAGTCCTGGGAGCTGGGGCACACCATGTGCAATTTGGATGCTGAGATAAGTCTATATTTACACGCAGCATGTACGCAAGGTTATAGCTCATGCACTGATATATACCCCTTCACAGGGCAATATATGCTCCAGTATGTACACAAAGTTATATCTCACACACTACCCTGGAATATACCCCATGCACAGGGCAATATATGTAACCTTGTGTACATACTGCAGGCTATGTATTGCCCTGTGGTGTATATATAAATCTTAACTATAACTTCAAATGTGCTTAAAAATGCATGTTTTTCCCTTTTCTAAACTATAATCTATTGACGCAATGCTATGGGGCTGGTATACAAATATTTCCAGGGCTGGTTTTTGTTCCCAGTCCGGCCCTGCCCAGGAAGATGCATTTTCCATTTACATACTTATGCATATTGCTATATATAGAGGTATTTGCATCAAGATATGTATCTCCATACTAATTTTGTTGATTTTTTCTTTTTTTCTGTCTGCAAAATCTGAATATCTAAACATAAGTTATGATGCCGCTTTTAACCTAAGATCTTGTGTTTTATTATGCTTTATATATATATATTTGTTCTTATACTTTCTCCTGTATTATCTTTCTCCCCATTGATTTTTTTGTCTGAGTTTATTTGTCCTTGGTCTGTATTGTTATGCTAATATGCTAGTTTATATGTTTGTATGCTAGTTTATATGCTAGTTTATAACATTCGTTGGTGATATATGTGACCTTGCCCAGAAGAATTTTTTCCATTGATGTATGAAATTGTAACAAAGTCAGTGGATAGTTTTCCTACGATCAACTACTTTCTCTTCGGCACACTGAAAATGAAGATACTCCCATTTGTTTAGAACTACCATGGAAACGGTAGGCGGACACCTTTAAAACGGAACTCCTCTGGCTGAAGCATCACTGTCTTGAAGAAGTCGGAAACGACGAAACGCGTCACAGTGAAGTGCCGCTTCGCCTGAGGAAACCTTTTACTATTTCTGAGACCACGCAAGAGAGACAACAATACAGTCCCCGCTACAGCAGACGGAGAGTGCACACCGCCTGAAATACGCTGACCACGGGAGGACTGGTAACCTGCTCTCTCTTTTTCTTTTATTCATCGTTTTTTACTTACCTTGTGGAACTTTTATGCTTTTAAAGCCTTACTATTTATAAGGGCTAATAAATCCTTGTTATTTAATATATTTCCACTACACTTGTCTATTGATGACCCACCCCCTGGATAAACAAGCTGAAATCTAGTTCTGATATCCGCATACGTGGGATGGTGGGACTTGGAGTCCAACTGCTGTTTATACTTAGAGCCGGTACTCTTAGGCTCTAGAGTGTGTGAGTGTGTTTCTTTTGGGGAAAAATATACATCTACCCCCTGTGTATGAATACTACCCATTGTTTGTCTATATTTTTTTCTTTTCTATGTACTAAATCGCTTTGGAAAGAAAAACATTTTGGGTACACCTCATCTGGGACCAATACTTCTATTATTGATTGTTTTGGTTTGATAAGTATTTTTTTACTTTTATTTTATATTTATTATTATTTATTTTTATTATTATTTTTATTTGTCTCTATACATTTATATTTATCTTTATTTATTGTATTGGTGTTATTGTCTATTCACTTAGTAACACTTCTTTTTAATTTATATTATTTACTTTTGCGCAACACATTATCACTACTATTACATTTATCATACCATCTCCCTGTAAAACAGTGGAGACGGTCTGAAGGCCCAAATAGTGATCTATGACAGTATATAGAGATTTCACATCATATGTGGCCCACATATACATATCCTTCCATTCTATATTGATATATTACATTTTTTGATAGGATCAGCTTTCAGAGTATCATGTATAATACGGTCATCTAAGATGCTATTAACCTCTTGTAAGTAACGGCTCTTATCTAAAATAATCTCCTCCCCTTTATCTGCTCCTTTGCTTGGCCCCCTGGACCCCTCTCCACTCCCTGGTATGCAATCATGCTCTCCACCCAAACCCCTCTTCACCCCCCCCCCCCCCCAAATGCTACTTACAATATGTAAGTACTCTCTAATGATAAGTGTATAATGACAGTGTATAAAATGTATATATGGAACAACATGTAAATATGTCTGCACAAAGTATACCTTCTTATTATGTAACACTGCAATAAAAGTACTCCTTGCCTTTATTACAAAAGTATACACTGATATTAGAGAGCACTTACTTATGGTAGGCAGAAATTAACATTAAAATACAGCAATGTTGCGGTAAGTAAGTAAGTAATGTTACAGGGCAGTATGGCAGGGGACAGCAATATTTTTCCACTCGGTGGTCAGAAGCAAAGTTTGCAAGGTGATGGTGGGCCACATTCATCTACTGTACAATTATAAAACAATAAATATATATATTTATACACATATACCATGCCTGTACATATATATCGATCTCTCTTTCTGTCTTATACTTTTGAATATTACATGCAACTATTTTCATATTATATTCAACTATTTTTTATATGTAATAAAAATGTTATTGAAAAATTGCATTTCATGTTTTTATTCCCTTCTTCTGCACCTACATTGCATCTAATAGACTTAACAAAGCACTATACAGTACCCACAGCACTTGCCATGCATTTAACAAATGACTTGCACTAATAGTGCACACACATGATTTAGAATGCCAAAGTGTCAATTTGCCCGACAGAACATACCTCAGTGTCACTTTGCCCTATAGTACATATTATTTTGCCCCACAGAACATGCCACAGCATAAATTTGCCAATTAAATTATTCATAAACAGTTAACAATAAACATGCTACAGTCTCTTTCCCATTAACATATGCAACAGTCAGTGTGCCCATTGAAATAGGCCACAGTTGAGGGGGCGTGTCCTGACTAGCACTGAGACTGGACGTGTGCTAGAGGAGCTCCTGGGAGGCCTAGGGGAAAACGCTGATTTCAGACGACAAACTGTCTACTATACAGGTTCAGCTTCAGCTAAACGATGTCCCAACAACGCCAATCCCGTAAGCAAGAGAAATTATTAAAATTCCTCATGCCTAAAGAAGGGAAAAAACTGCATAAACTTACAGCGTCCGATATTCAAGATGGCGACCACGTGGAGCGGGATGAAGAAGTATTTGATGGCGACGATGCAGCCTCATCAGCTTCGTCTCCCATGATGCTGCCGTTAGAAGAGATTAAATCGATGTTCTCGTCCCTGAGAATGCAGATTAAAGGCGACATCTCAGACCTCACAAACGAATTTGCGAGGGAGATGAGGGAATTAGTCGACCGGACCACCAAATGGAGACTAAATTAGATGATCTGGTGGATCACCAAAATGATATCCGGGAGGCCTCATGACGGATTTCAGGCCCTACAAGAAAAAGTCTGGGACCTAGAAGAAAGGTCCAGAAGAAATAATATTCGCTTATGGGGCATACAGGAAGAATTGCAACCGGCTCATCTGGAAGACTGGGAATTGGAGTCTGCGATGTCATGTAGATATGTTTCCCTATTTTTTACCCACATGTGTTTCTTGAAAGTGAAGTGAAGCGGAAGGTGGCTGGCACTCCCTACCCGATAGGAACATATTACCTGAGGTTCATAGTGGCTAACTTACCTTATGGAATTAGTTACTATCATGTTAAAGAGAAAACCTTTTTCAGGAATTGCTGACAGCACTATACTCATGGAGGAGTTTTTCCCAACTGTGTCTACATGGGTATTGTTATAAAAAATGGTTTCCAGGCGCCTGTGTTTGTTAAAAAGTCATGGATAATAATTTTGCTTGGCCCTGAGAATGCTGTGTTGCAATAATGGGTTTAGGTATTATACTGTATGTTAGTAGGTGTTAGGCTCTAGCCGACACAGATGAGCAAGCTACGTTAGTAATGATTGGTTCCCCCTAGGCTCCATGGGTTTTCAATTTCGCTTGAAGTTAAGGCCTGCTTAGCCGGGACAACCCCTCTCATCTGGAGATGAGTTTAGTGCTCTTGTCCTTATGTAAAAATGTTTATAAGTTCTTATTTGCACTATGTCTTTACGTATCTGCTATAGACTTAATATTCTATGTTTATATTTTTTATCTCATTATTTTCTTAGGCCTTCTCCATTTCTGTTCTTCAATTTATGTTATCTATCCTCACTAATTCTGTTTCTTCTACTCTCACTGCTCTATGGTTCTTCCCTCCCCTTCTTTTCTTTATTCCCTGGTCCCCAATAAGAGATCTCGAATGCAGCATCCCAAATTAGTACTTTTCTGGCAAGACAACAGAGAAGGGGCAGCACCAAGAGCTTACCTGTTCATCACTGAAGCCATGCCAGGTACAAATATGACATTCAGGCGACCAGGGTCTAACTCCACACAGGCCGATGTAAGTACTACCTTAATGTTTTACCTTTTAACACTGACTCACTGCACTCTCAAAAAGGGAGAAAAAAAAGAAAAGGCGGAGAAACAGTGCAAAGCTCCCAAATCCCCCATAGAAATGTCGATAAAGATATTATCAATTAATGCTAAAGGGCTAAACTCCCCCCACAAACGCAGAATGTTATTCCAAGAAGCTACCAAGGCCCGTGCACAGATAATTTGTGCCCAAGAAACACATTTCGCATCAGGCAAAATACCTAAAGTATCTACCAGATTATTTCCTGAAGCAGGGGTATCTATTTGGATCCACAATTCTTTATGTTTCAATTTAAATAAAGTCCAACGAGACCCTGGGGGTAGGTTTTTGGTGGTAGACGCTACTATTAATAACCTCCCTTACGTTATCATAAATCTTTACGCCCCGAATTCCAACTCCATACCTTTTCTTAGGAAATTTTTGAATCATAACCCTCTCACACCGAATGCAGCTACAATCTTATGTGGGGATCTTAATTCCATAGTCGAACCTCATTTGCACTCCACTACAATACCGTCAGCTAAACACTTCCGTACATTAACGTCTCAAACCCAAACATTCCAGCAAACCTTAAAAGAGGCCAGGTTATATGATGCGTGGCGGATACATAATGGAACTATGAAAGATTACACATTTTTTCCCCAGATTCACTCCACTTACTCTAGGATAGACTATTTTTTGCTGGATAAAAACACCTTACAAAGGGTTAAAGACTGTGTGCGATTGGAACAACAGAGTGGTCGGACCACGCCCCCATTTTTCTCACTTTAACCGAAACAGTTCCTTAAAGAGGTAAAGGCTCCTGGCTACTATCTCCTTACTAACCAGGCCATCAAAGAAAAAACAAAATTCCAATTAGAAGAATATTTTCAGTTAATTGACTCACCGGACACTAAGTCGGAAACTCTCTGGGAGGCCCATAAGTCGGTCATCCGAGGGCATCTGATTGCCACAGCATCCTATGAAAAAAAGGAAAGGGAACTAGAATTAAACTCATTCACAGCAGAACTCCAAATACTGGAAACAGCAAATAAAACGATAGTGTCCTCCACAAGAAATTCCCAGATTGCAGAAATTAGAAGTAAGAATTCGGCTATTCAGTTATACCGTATCAAAATGCAACTCCAACGGCTTAAACAAAACTTTTACACGTATGGGAACAAAGCTAGCAGGTTGATGGCAAATAGATTAAAAAAAGTAGATGCTAAAAGAGCGACCCCACACCTCATCTCACAAAAAAAGTACTAAAATCCAAAACCCAGTAGATATCGCGAATGTTTTTTAATATTCCTCCTTGTATAATCTAAATGAGGACCCAGCTACCCACCAACCTGATCCAGATCAAATAGATGAATTTTTAAAGAAGATAACATTACTCCAAGTAGACCAATCAAATCTGGTTAAACTTAAAGCACCCATATCGGAGCAAGAAATCATAGATACGGTTAAGTCCCTCCCCAGGAACAAAGCCCCAGGCCCTAATGGGTTCTCAAATTTATATTATAAAACATTTATTAATCAACTAGCACCATACTTAGCAAAAGTCTTTAAAGCATGTAGTTCTCAGGGAGTATTTCCCCCTTCAATGTTGATGGCCCACATTATTAAGATCCCCAAGGCAGGGAAACCACCAACTACGTGTCCCATCTCCCTTTTAATTACAGATGTTAAAGTATATGCTAAGATATTAGCCAATAGAGTAAAAGGTATTTTACCATCTCTGCTGCACTATGATCAAGTGGGGTTTGTCCAAGGCAGACAGGGCACGGACAACACTCGCAAGATCATTGATGTAATCTCATTGATACAGAAACAAAACACCCCAGGCCTCCTGTTGGCTATGGATGCAGAGAAGGCTTTTGACCATCTTCACTGGTCACATCTGGAAAAAGTCCTTGAAAAATTTGATTTCCCCCCAGAATACATTAGGGTGGTTATGGCTCTATATTCCACCCCTTCTGCAAAAGTCACTTATGCAGGGTTTCAATCCCAACCTTTCAATATATCTAATGGTTCCAGGCAAGGCTGTCCACTCTCCCCGTTGCTTTATGTGCTAGCACTGGAACCCTTGGCGGAGAGCATCAGATCCCATCCATCAATTACGGGCTTTCAATACACACCAAATAGAGAAGGAAAACTGGGGTTGTTTGCGGACGATATATTGATAACGCTTTCCAATCCACTAATGTCGCTTCCCCACCTTCAAACTACCCTTAACGTACTCAGTAAAGTATCCTACCACAAAGTTAATAAAGCTAAAACACAAGCCCTTCTGATAAATATACCCCCAAATTTATTGACATGGTCCTCCATATATTTATCTTGGCTGGGCAGGATAGCGGCAGTTAAGATGTCGATTATGCCGAAACTCCTATACTTATTTAGGTCTCTTCCTGTCTCTATCCCACTTAACACTCTGAACAATATTCAATCAGATATCATTAAATTTATTAATGCTCACAAACCTACCAGAGTCGCAAATAAATTAATTAGATTACCAGGTGACCAGGGAGGATTAGGCATAACATCTATACTTCAGTATTACCAAGCGGCACGCATGGCTCAATCTATGCTGTTTCACTGTGACCCGGGAGTTATTGCATGGGTGGACGTAGAAGACTCACAAACCTTCCCTCTACCACGCTTAGTACACCTCTTCACTCCCCACACAAAATAACTTTATCATGTTTAAAAGTGCCCCACACGACAGGTACTTTGTTATAAATCCTCTCAAACACCTACCCTGTTAATGGAAATGTCCTTTATTGTCCCATGGGAAGCGGAATTAAAAAACCTGTCTCCGTCAGCATGGAAGCAAGCAATCAATTTTCCTAAAAAGGTCTCCCACAATGCCAGCCATGTAGAACTTACGAAAAAAATATTATATAGATGGTACCTGGTCCCTACCAGATTGGCTAAAATGTTTCCTTCATCCTCTAATTTATGCTGGAGAAAGTGTAATTGCCCGGGATCAATGTTGCATATTTTGTGGGATTGCCCTAGAATCCAACCTTATTGGACAAAGGTTTACGACATAATAACAGAATCAATAGAGATACCCTTAGCAAAAACTCCTGAAGTGGCATTACTCCATGTCTTCCCGAAAAATATTACTTACTCACGGATGGTGCTACTAAGTCATATATTATTGGCAAGTAAAACTCTCATAAGCAGACGTTGGAAAGACCCAGATGCACCAGTGGTAGCGGAGCTATATAATTTCTTCACACATAACCTGATAATGGAGCGAATGTTTTATATTTCTATCAATCGAATGCAGCGATATCGAGAATTTATGGACATATGGGAGAAATCACCTAAACGAGTTAAGTGAGGCCAGAGGAATACTTCTCCATAAATAGCTGTCTTGTTCCTCCCCCTTCCCTTCCCCCTTCTCAGTTTTCTGACTCTCTCTTCTTGCCTCTATCCCCCGTTTGTCCTCTCCTGTTTGTTTTGCTCAAATATATTTTATAAAACGGATACAATATGTTGTTGAAATATGCGATGTAGGTTCTGTCGTTTGTTTCGGCATTACTACTGTTTACTTTGTTGCTGATAGATGTGCATTAGATTGCAAAGTACATGATTTTCATGATGTTACATGTATTAATATGTACTGATTTGTATCCTAATAAAAAAAAATTATTGGAAAAAAAAAAAAATAGGCCACAGTTTGTCCATTAAAAATACCACTGTTCGCCCATTAAAATATTTTCCAGCCAAGTTCCCATTAAAATATGCCACTGGTAGTTTGCTCATTAAAATGTGCCACTGATAATTTGCCCACTAATATGCCACAGCCAGGTTGTCCATTAATATTCCACTGATCATTTGTCCATTAATATGCCACAGCCAATTTGCCCAATAAAAAAAATCCCTCAGTCTCCTCCGCAGTGTTTCCTGCATGCACGCAACGTTGGGAAGTGGGAAATACAGCCGCCAAATTTGACTTGCCGTCATATCCGGCAGCAGTGACAGAAAGTCACCAGAGCGGGCTTCTACCCTAGTAACTGTCTCTGTGTGAGACAGTCACTCGAGCAGGGGGCCTATGTTGTTGCCAGCAGGGGCCCATGCGGCAGCTGCTTTGGGCCCCCCAGGAATGAATGGGCTTGGGGCAGCTGCCCCATTTGCCCTGCATTAAAGATGGCTCTGCTAAAGTCAGAAGCACAGATCGTTGCTACCCTGCGTCTGCATGGATGCTATATCCAGCTTCTCTGGTCTACTGCTGGGGTCCTGTGCAAAGTACTGGCCTCACTAGCAGCCTTTTTCCAAAATAAAATTTCCCTAGAGGGCCACTGACAGTACTAACATGTCACTGGTCCTCTCTGGAATAACCTCTTTTTTTTATATAATTTATTCATTTTTTAATGAATGAATGAATTACATTTTTTTAAATATATTTTTTTCATTAACCCTAACTCTAGGGTTAGGGTTAGCACAAACCCTAACCCTAACTTTAAAGGTGTTTTTTTTTTTTTAAAAGCCTGGGATGCTGGAGGTGCTTGGGGGACTGCTACCCCTTATACTTAGTCTATCCATGCCCCACAAACACTGTTAGGACCACAATCCTTCGGGCCTATTTTCATTGTTCCATGTCTTGGATAATACATACTATACATACATGGGCATGCTGTACAGCTGACATTTAACATCCTCCCAAGCTCCACTCCAGTGTTCTGATTTGCCCGGGGTTGAGGTTGGGAGGAATTTATAGGTTCCACTGATGAGTGAGTAGTTCCCTTAAGATAATGTCTACTTTAAATGTACAAGTGTGCTATACAACAATGTTAATGCTAAAACAAGTGTCAGTTTTACGCTTTACTCAATGATTTAGAATGTAGAGACTCATTTGTCTGTTATTTATAAGTGCTATTTATCTGACTTGCATCTTTAAAAGCTCTCCAGATAATTAGTTGAAGTGATGCTACATTTCCTCTAAGCACGTTTTAAATGTAATGGGTAATAATATACATTTTTTGTATTGCTTTTGTGTTCCCTTAATCACAGTTCTAAGCATGGAATTCATAACAGAATACAGTGTACTGCACTTTAAGAACATTCATTTTATTAACACTCGTATACTCTCTTTCTATTTTATTGACGTGGAGACGTCTCTACTGAGACTAAAGTATAGTACTGAATAGTGTATCTCCTGTGCCACCACTACAGGCCTGACTATTAAGACATTTGTACTGTATATTGTACCAGTAGACTGTATAAGATAAGTGAATAAAGTGAAAAAAGTCAGAGCTTCACTTACAGTACATTTTCGTTTTACATACATGTTCTGGACCTATTGGGGTCTAGTCACTAAAAGTCAAGTATAGTGCAAGGAGGATCGACTTTAACTAAAGCAAACTCGACGTCTCTCTCCCCCCACCTCGCCACAGTGCATCTCGATCTCTTATCTCAAACACCCTCCAGTGAAAAGCAATATAAATTGCTATTCACTAAAAAAATTAAGGAACTTTGAATTGGGAGGTGAGTTCGACTTTACAGGAGGCACATTGCTTAACAAATAAATAACCTGCTAAAACCAGGTCTCTGGGGCTCAGCAAATGGCACCCAGGTCCATGGCCAATCCTGGGGTCACGGACACCTGGGTGCAGGGTTGGCGTGGCTACATTACTAACCCCTCCCCTTTATAAATGTTTGTTCCAGTCATGCCTATATCAATATTTGGGGGGGGGGGGGGGGGAGATGACAACTTTATTTTGATGTAAAGGACCAACATTTTTTTTTAAATAAAGTTAAATATATTTGGCCATAATACTGTGTAGTGATTTTTTTTATTTCTATGATGCTCATGCCCTCATGCCTGTCTCTTTCTTTCCATACCCTCATGCCTGTCTCTCTCTTCCCATACCCTCATGCTTGTCTCTCTCTTCCCATACCCTCATGTCTGTCTCTTTCTCCCCCATACTCTAATGTCTGTCTCTCCCAATACCCCCATGTATATCTCTCGCCACTCATACCCCATGTCTGTCTCTTCCCTCAAACTCCATGTCTGTCTTTCTGATCGCCATGCTCTCTTTTTCTGCATGCCTGTCTCTCCTCCTATCCCACCATATATGTCTGTCTTTCTCTCCCCCATGTCTGTCTCTCACTCCTCATAATCCCCATGTATCTCTCTCCCCATGTCTCTTCTCCTATACCTCCTACCCCCCATGTCTTTGTCTCTTCCCATGTCCCTTTTTCATGCCCCCTCCTGATCTCATCTCAGAACTCAATTAGCTGCCTCCATCTCTCCATAAATATTGATGACTCACACCATCATGTTCTGACGCTCTGAGTAATCACTGTGCATGGGAAGAGGTCCAAGGGGAAATAGAGCACCTAGCTGCAGAGCCGGCTCTGAAAGGCATCCCGTTTGCAGAGGTGTACCTAGGTTTTCTACTGCCCTTGGCAGTCACACCTAAACACATAGCCCCACCTACACACATACATACACCCTTACACAAAAACACACATACACACTCAGTCACCCATACACACACAAATACACGCAGTCACACTTACACACACTTATACAGACAGCCTTATACACACTGTCACATGCATAGAAATACACACACAGTCGCACTTACAGACACACACAGATACTCTTACACAGACACACTTACATAGACAGTAACACACCCCCTTACACAGACACCCTCACATACACACTTAAACAGACATCTTGACATACACACACACCTAGAACCTTTGACACACACACACATCCATACATTTAATTTCTATTTTTTTTTAACTAAATACCAAAAAGTTACACTGTTGTTCCCCCTCCCTGCTTTTTTACCTTTTATTTGCAGGGAGGAGGACGATTTAGCAGATCCATTCCATCTGCTGGATATCAGATGACACCAGCTCGCAGCTGACCTTAGCGCATGAGGGGAGCACACTTTGCATCCATCCCACAATGTTCGCAGTGACAAGGAGGTGTGGTTACCGCTGGCACTCACCTGCAGGCCGCACCTCAAGGAGGAGGTCTTAGGGAATGGTGTCTTTCCTCCTGATCCGGGCAAGTGGCCCTGGCCCCCACTTATTATTGATGGGGCTGGTAGCCTGCGTATTGGCTCCTAGGAAGCCCAATAAAGTTACCGGTGCAGGGAACCTGCCAAATGGCTCCCAGCACCACCCTAAAATTAAAGGGCCAGGGAATTGCCCGGGGACCCTGGCCCATTTAATACCTATACGTTCCAAATCCAAATACACACTTGCTTTCTCATCAGACTGCATAGTTAGATTGATATTTTGGGTATTCTGATTTAAATATGTATGAAAGTACTCAAGGTCTGAATCATTCCCAGTCCATATAAATATTAGATCATCGATATATGTGGTGAAGAAGGCAATGTTGTGCCTAAAGGGATTACTATCTGAGAAGATCATAGTCTCCTCCCAGGCATCCATGAAAATATTTGCATATGAGGCTGCAAATTTTGCTCCCATCACTGTTCCACGGACTTGTAGAAAATAATCCCCAATAGCTCTCAATGAAAATTGGATATGGTTTTTCTTACATATGTCCCCAAAAACCTGTAAATAAAAAGCGCCCTTTGAGTGCCATGAGGGTGGGCAGTAAACTGAAACTAGCAGGGGGTTTTACTCGATATTTGATCTTCGAGATTGAGTTTGAATTATTCTCGGAGGTTGAGTTTGACCTGAACTTGACCCTGCAGAAAATATTAGTGAATAACATTTAGCAAGTGTGACAAAAGTACTCCTTTCCCTTGGAACCTTGTCCTGGGATTTGGGTGTTACACACAGTCTTTTCAGGATTCAGACACACTTCACACGCTGGATGAGGTAAAAAGACTTGTTTTCTTTTATTGTGGTTCCAAGATGCACAGCAAGGTATAACAGGTTGTTAACAAAATATAAAACAAAATCCTTGCTCTTCTGAGCACTAACTAAACAAAAATACTAAGCTAGCTGGGTTGGATGGCTTGTCCATTTCCCAACATAACCCTAAATCACAACCTTACTTCAGTGTTTTCAGCTCCCTGCTTCCACTCACAGAAATCAAACACAGTCAGAAATCAACACCTCCTCTGGCAGGGGAGTATTTAACCCCTTAGTGACATGACTTTTTTGGCTTGTCCGACGCTTGGTGACATGGGCTGTTTTAACATTTCTGAGGTGTTTGTGTTTTGCTGTAATTTATTTCTGTCTCATTTAGTGTACCCGCACAAACTATATATCGTTTTTATCGTTATAAGAAGGGCTTTCTTTTGAGACCATTTTTTTGATAATAGCATATAATTTGATGTAAAAAAATAATAAAATATGGCAAAAAAATTGAAAATATTATTTTTTTATGACTTTTATTTGAAAAATCGTATACTCATGTACAAGAGACAACAAAAAAACACTGCTAAAAAGTTTCTAATATATGTCCTGAGTTCAGAAATAGCCCATGTTTTTATGTTTTTGTGCTTTTTTATTCATGTTACAGGGCCAGAACTATAAGTGGTGCAAAGCTATTTTAAAATCCTTTCATTCAAAATTAGCGATAGTGACATTGTAACACTGATTTCTGTACTAAATCCATGAATGACCCCCAACATGTACATATTTTTGAAAACTAGACAACTCAGGGCATTTAACTTGGGGTATTTTGACACATTTCATGTAGCCATTTTACCACCAATCTATGCCAAAGTTTGCAGAAAAAAATCTTTTTTTTTAATTTTTCACATCGGTAGACCCCCATCACTACTTGTGGCAAGGGCTCAGCAGCCATCGATACATCGCTAGATGATGTATCAGAAAGCTGAATAGGGTCAAAATCGAACCCTGAGTCCGCGGCCTCAGAATCAGTGCGTAAGCAGTGATCTCGAGCAAAGAAGGGGTTAATAGCTCTTAGAAGAGCCTATCTAGTACTGTAATACATTACAGTACAAAGGAATTAATCCATAAAACAGTGCAGACAGCAAAACATACTTACTGCTTACACAGTGATGAATGGCAGGGAAGGGGTTAATACACAGTGAAAGAATTTCATAAAACCTGCCAATTTTATAAAATGTTATTTTATATCACTAATACTGATTTGTCTCTTTCCGTCACAAAAATGTAAGTGAGGAGAGGGAGGCAGATCAATATTTGTGAATATTGATCCGATTAATTTTGATCTGACCAGGGCGAATGGTGAGCTTAATTGAGAAATCACCAAACCGCCTTTGCCACTAATTCGCTGTTACTGATCGCTATGCGCTCAGGCAGCTTAAAAAAAAAAATCTCAAATATTCTTACTTTACATGTAATCCCCTAGCGGGTATGTGTAAAAAAAAAAAAAATAAAAAAAAATATGCAGACAGATAAAAATTGCTTTGGCGTCAATATCATTGCGTAAGCAGTGATCGACGGCAAATAAGGGGTTAATAACTCTTAGAAGAGCCTTTTTAGTACTGTAATAAATTACAGTACAAAAAAATTAACCCCTAAAAAATGCACAAACAGCAAAAATAAATGCGCTGATGTGCACGATCACTGCTTATGCAAGATCAGTGGCAGGGAAGGGGTTAAACGCAGGGAATTGCTTTAATACATTTTTTTTTTATTGTTTTATTATTTGTGTGTTGTGAATTAATAGTTTTTTTTAACTTTTACAACTTTGATCTGTCTCTCTCCCTCACTAAAAAACATGTGAGGAGAGGGAGGCAGATCATAACTGGTCAGATCTATATAGAGTTAATACTGATCTGACCAGTCAGTGGGGATGTTCAGGAGAGCATCCCCACTGCCTGTCAGTGTGCCTGGCAGTCACTGATTGCCTCTGTGAAGAGGCAATCGTGTGACAGCCAGAGAGCACAGGAAGCAGTTACTTCCTGCCTCCTGTGCTCTTGCCCTTAGAAGGGCAGCGCCATCTTGGTCACTCAGTGACCAAGATCGTGCATTTTTTTTTTGTGTTTCTGATTGCCTCGACTTGCGAGGCAATCAGAAACACTTTCTGAGCATAGGAAGCGAAAAATTCGCTTCCTATGCTCACTTTTTTAATGCACGTGTTTTAAAGGCTCTGTGCCTTTAAAACCGGCATTTCGATCGCTCTCCGGAGCGATCGAAACGCCGACGGGCATTTTTTTTAGCATTGTACGATGCTTCCACACGGAAGCATCGTTACAATGCCCTTAGAGCACTGAAAGCGGAAAAACTCCGCTTTCAGTGCTCGTTTTGACACAGGACGGACTAGGTCCATCCTGTGTCACTAACGCCTCGGCACACAGGACGGACCTAGTCCGTCCTGTGTCGCCAAGGGGTTAACAGCACCTGTAATCAACAAGCCTTTTCAGGTGAGGTAAATTAGGATTGGAACTCTGACACTGGACTTCTCACCTGTAGGTTCCAAGCAACATATAAAATGTGAAGTGGAGCACTGGCCCACCCTACGCTCCACCCCAGTGCCCACATATACACATACATAAAGTGCTATATTAAGTGTAACATAACACATTTCCCTGGGGCTAATTACACAAAGTAGGAACTGTGCAAAATCTGGGGAGAAATATAGACTCCCTCCAGCACAATTCCTTGCTGTCGGTCACACAAGGTTGAGATGAGGTAACCGAGGTTGGGGCGAGCCTGTTCATTTTTTAAAATCATAATCTTTATTGTATCACAGATATATCATCCACAACATATACAATATACACAATATTCCAAGATATTGAAATAAAATTGAGTTATACAAGTAATACAGATAACATTTGTTTTTGTAAGAATATGAAACCGGAATAAAAAAGGACATATTGCATCCTATGAAGTATCAATCTCCAGAATTTACCCATTTAGTTAGAACAGATGCATATTTAACCATTTCTAAACATCATCATACTATTAAAATAAACTGATGATTATCATTGTATAGTGAAAGAATAAACATAGATCCTATTACTTAGGTAAAATCAAGTACAATTGAAACACTGATAATGTAAGGCCTCACCCTGTTTGCAGACTCATCCAAGCTGTTCCAGTGATTTCAGTATACTTTTGCTTTGCTAGCTTGTTTATTTCCTATGCTCGCTCCTGCTTTTGCTTTCCTCTCTGATCAAAGTAAGGGCAGGATATTGTACATCCCATCAATTGACATTCAAAACAGCAGGCTGTGTATTTGAAACTCCTTAGGTAAAGGTGAAGGGTTAACCTGGGATTGCAAGGGTTAACTGAAAGAGCTGATTTTGCTTTTACACTGTTCAGCTTAATTGTATCAGAAACATGTATTAATTTCTTATGTCAGCCATGATATGTTACCAGGAGGACCAGGAGGAGAGAAGTTGGCTGAAGGCCTGGAACTCTTAAGTCCATAGTATCACAACTTCTTTATCACCTGCATGATGTATTTCATTATTGTTTGTTGTAACAGTTTTTGTTGTTTAGGCCACGGTTTTCCTCACTGTCCAAGGCCAAGATATAAGCAACAAATCCTTTCTTATTGTCAGAAGATTCCTTTCCAAATTCTGGAACTTTCCACTCTTTTAGATGTGTAACAGTTATTTAGCATACACTCCTTTTCCACGCCTCTATATTCATATATGCACATACAGTATAACCAATTAGATTGTAGCAGCCACCACCTTAATTTGTGGCGTATATATGAGTGTTAAACCAAAAAAGACTAACAGTTAAAGAATAAAGAACTTGTGTCTGCTTTCTCTGGCTCTCCAAGCGCGCTTGTGAGGACAACTCCTACCACGTGAAGTCAACCATTAAAGATACATTGCCGTGTATGCAGAGACGTTGCTGAGAAGACCCCTCAGCTAGACTCAGTCCCTTTCAAAAGGGGCGGCTGTTTCTATGTGTATGAGATCGCAGTGTACATGGCATTCTCTTTGTTCAACAACTGATACTGCCCTTTGCAGACATCTTTGTTTATTGCATTATTGACAGACGTATCCTCTGGGTTAACCTACCCTTCCTTGCCTCTTTTTTTGGGAACTACCCTCAACAAGAAGATAAGACTACCTTACAACAGTGCATTCAGGAATGAACCCATCATCACCCTAAGTCTACCTCTTTCTTCAGTTCTGCCCTCACAACCTTCACGTGAACCTACACAGACTTTTGATTGCTAATTGTAGACACGTCCCATCCCTACTCTAAAGCAATGACAATAACAAACTAGCTTATTCCCATATCCTGTAAGCCTATTTACTGCCACAGTCTATTCGACCATTCCTCGATATCCCTTGACAGGATCTCCCTTTGCTTCTATTTTCCTGTCCCTGCAAGCAGATTGTTCCTGTGTGTCCAGCGTGTGTTTATCAATGTAGAGTGACAGCTGGCCTGTCTAGTCTGCCCATAGTTTAAGGTGTCTGTGCATGTATGAATGTCACATAACTATCGGATGTGCATTAGAGCTTGATCCTTTACTCATGCTTCCCTGTATAAATCTTATATTTCAGGATTTTCACACAATTTGTGCTATATATCCCACATGTTGTTGCTGTCAGAACATTAGAGACAAGTTCAGCAGCCTTTCCTTTTGGCTGCTCAGCCATGCCCAGCTCCTGCTCCACCCTACCGTCCTTCCCTCTTCCCTGCACACTTTCACCATACAAGACAGAAGAAGAATATTGAAGCTACTGCCCTGACAGTGAACCACTTTTGGTAACTACCTTTTCACATTCCCACAAATGTTTCCTGCCTATATCTTTTGCCTTTGTCCTGGACGGCAACAGACTGTTACTTGGCTTCATGTACATAGCAGGAGGTTGGGTTAACTTACTCTCACAAAAACAGAGAAGAAAGCTAAAGAAAGAGCCAGACCAACTCTTACTATCTTAAATTACCCTCCTCATTATTCAGAGCGTCATAATTGCCCATTCTCCTTTCTCTTCCTACCCAGACATGCAAAGCTGACAGCCCACTGTTCTCTTGTGCCATGGGTCTGCCAGGAGTCCACCATGGCAAATTGATGGCAATTTCATTTCTAAGCAGTTTATGGCTCATTTCATTAAATTACCACTATCTATGTAATATTTAAATATCATGGATGACATGTTACACTTGGGGTATTCATTGATTCAATGTTGACAAAATATTGGATAATCACATAAAATAATCTTGCAGAATGTGTGCTTAAAAATGTTTTGAAAAGACACGTATTTGTAAAGTAGTGTCACATTTAATCCTGTAATTGCACAATGCATAGTAAATCCACAGATTATCCTCAGGAACTGAAAGGGTTACTTCACACACACACACACACACACACACACAACGACGCCCGTGATGTCATCGAAACACATATCAGTTCCGCCCCCAACCCAACATGCCCATAGTGCTCACTATTTGGCAGGAAGTTGAGAGAGGACAATGGGCATGTGCAGTTTGGCAAGGAACAGTGGCTCCTTAAAGCTGCAGCCCATGTATTATGGCTATGGTGTCATTGACTTGTGCTGGTGATTACATGTGAAGTAATATTTCTAGCCCATGAATTATTGGTTAATTTACACCTAGACTAATGTTTGCAGCCTCCACTTAATGTATTGTTATTTGGAATCTGTCTTATGAAGATTGTGTTTAATTAACAGCAGCTGTAGGAAATAAATAGTGATTTTTGTCATAATGTTGAACTGCTGGAGTCTCATAACTGATATGGCTGGCTGAGCACCATGGGAAGAATACTCCAAATTACATGCAGGGTCTTAAAGCTGTCTTGAAAGACTGGAAACATATCCTCTTTACTACTGTATCTATTATGACATAAATACTGTACATAGTTCCCCTTCTATAAAGCTTTTTATCTTTTCAGCTAAAGGCAGCATACTTAGCAAATATTTGTTGTCCTCAGTCTACAACTTACTTTATACACTTTGTACAGTATTGCAACAAAGTCTGTTAACCCTTCTGTCGCATGAGATTGGTACATTACTGTAATAAAGAAACTTACCTGCCGCCACGAGGTCCGTACCTCCGCTACCGCTGCCTCTGCAGACAAGGCAGGCGGGCAACGGAGGCTCCGTTCAGCGTCCCAGCCCTCCAGCGCTGCAGACGTGCTCACTTCTTTCCCTCGACGAACGCACAACACAGTACCGCTACACACAGAAAATTAACACAGCCTTAAAGGGCTATACATAAACTTTTTTGGGATCTATTGGGGGCGGGTTTTACCGCCTCAACTGTATTTAAACCTTCAGTTGCTACTCAGACCTTGTCTGAGATAGTTCCTTGTGGCTTGATCTAGCGTTTATTACTGATTATTTGATTCTCCGGGTTTTGACTCCTGCTGTGATTTTTTTGACTCCGCTGTTTGCTGCCTGCCCCGATCTATTTGCCTGTTTTGTGACCTTGCCTCCTTAAAAAACCTTTGTTGTACTTTTGTTCCTGTTGTGTATGACCCGGCCTGCTGACTATCCGTTTATCCTGTACTCCCTGCGGATCCCTGCTTCAGTGTGCGGATGGAGTCAGTGTACCAAGTCCTGGGAGGTCATTTGCCTGAGGCTCAACCATAGGGTATAATACCATTCAGGTGAATAGACACTGTTCTGTCTCCAAGCCTGTTGCAGTAAGATACCAGGTCATCGCATTGCGGTTCCTATAATCGGATACTACCCAGTCCGTGGCAATTACACACAATGTTACCTAATCTCTAATAGAAGATTCAAATAAATATCTTTAAACAAATGTTACAATAACATGATGTGCTGTTGGATTAAACATTTTATATTCAAGTGTGGAAAAGTAAGTAGTAGTGAAATCAAGTAAGCATTTCTTGTAAATGTCAGTTACACATTGATTTTGAGACATTTTGTCCCATTCCTCTTTATAGAACTGGCAACATTTGAAAGATTCTTTGCTCATTTCATGAACTGTCACCACCTTTTATGGTTCTAGATTGGGCTATGATCAGGTCCAGGTGCCGGCCTTAAGTGTTTTGGCGCCCTGTGGGGGCCTCCCCCGTGGCTCCCCCGTCTATTTCACCCACCTATGTATGTCTCTCTCCCTTCCCATGTCTGTCCCTTTCCTCTTCCTTGCCATGTCTGTCTCTCTCCCCCTCCTTCACAATATCTGTTCTCTCTCCCCCATCTCTCTCCCCCTCCCCCGGTTCTTTATCTCTCCCCCCTCCCCCGGTTCTGTCTCTCCCCCCCCCTGTTCTACCTTTCTCCCCCCTGTTCTACCTCTCTCTCCTCCTCTTACCCTTGTTCTGTCTCTCTCTCCTCCCCTTCCCACTGTTCTGTCTCTCTCTCCCCCTCTCCTGTCTCTCCCCTCCCCTTCCCCCATGTTCTGTCTCTCTCTCCCCCTTTCCCCCCTGTTCTGTCTCTCTTCCCCCCTCCTCCTGTTCTGTCTCACCCCCCTCCCTTTCCTTTGCCTTTAAAAGTGGATCCAGTGAGGGGGTGGAGCTAACCAGCTGAAAGGTGTAGCTCCGCCCCCACCCTGTGAAGCAGAGCAGCTTCTGCTTCACAGGGAGCCACGGGCAGCAAGAGAAAGTGCTGCTCGGCTCCCCATGTTTAATGCAAGCATGGGGAGATCGAGCAACACTTTCTCTTGCTTCCAGTGGCTCCCCTTGAAGATGGCGCTGCTCTCCTTCACAGGGTGGGGCCGGAGCTACACCTCTCAGCCGGTTCGCTCTGCCCCCTCCCCGGATCCAGCAGAGCTTGCCGAGCAGAGGGCTGGTGAGGGGGGATCTTTTGATCTCCACCAATCCAGTGCCTCTACCGGCTTTTTTTTTTGAGTGGACAGGCGCCCCCTGGCATCTTGCGCCCTGTACGCTCACTCAGGTCGCACACCCCTTAGGCCAGCCATGATCAGGCCGTTGCAAGGTGCAGAATTTGTACAATGGTTTTTGGTACATATAGGTGATTGTATTGTTACATGATCCACTTTTTGGTTTAGGGTCAGCTTGTGAACAGATGGACAATCTATTAACAAATTGACCTACTTCATCTCTCTATTGGCCACTTTGTGTGTTACCAGTTTTTATTTTATTTTTTTAACCCAACAAGCAAAAGCCATAGTAATTAGAGAAATTAATTTAATGTGTTTCTTGCCTGCAGCATAAACTTTCATAGGTAATGAGTTCTCCCATCAGTTGGGTAATAGGTAAAGCCCAAACAATTATATACGATACAATAACCTGACACACCACGAGCAGAGCATACAAATCATTAAAATTAATCAATTAAAGAAGCTTTTCAAGGTCAGTAGTGTAAACTATGCTCCTCTGATTGCAAGCATTTTCAATAAAATTGATTTCACTTTAGCAAAAGGTATATAATGGTCTACTCAATAAATAGAGAGTTGTAAGCAATGCAGATGGGAATTTCAAACTTTAGGCCAATGTAGCTGAGGTAAAAAATTCTCGATTGTGCTACTTTAGCCTTAAAGGAACATTAAACCTTGTTAAGCAAAACATGTCCCGGGACATTTAAGTAAACCCGACATGTATGTTAATAGATACAGGCGGGTTTACTTGAGACACAGCAGTTCCTCTGACTGCCTCTGAGAGACCCTCATTTTTGCAGGGGGGGGACCTAGTTAAGGGTCCTGGCTTGAGTCAGAGAAACATGTGTGTTCTCCATCTGATTGGAATTGTGTAGAACCATCTTTGGTAACAGATAAATATATTTGTGGTAGCCAATAAATGGATTCAATTTCTAGGTCACATGATGTGCAATTTCCCCCAATTTGTTCCCAAAACCCGTCCATAAATTTAAATACTTGCATTGAACAAGAAAGTTTTATGGAATTATGTGCACTGATCGATTTGGAACACCTTTTACAGGAACAATATACAGTAACCAAATCTAGAGATGATTATATTGATTTAAAACGTTGGTCTAGCTTTAATCCAACCCAAATAAAGGGCATACCAGAGACTACTTTTTATCATCTGGTAGAGAAAGACCCGACAAATCCACAAATCTACAACTTCGCCTCCAGGCCGTCCCATTATATCTGGGATCGGATACCTGGGAGAGCATCTCTCCCCGTGGGAAGATGTTCATCTACAACCTATTTTGTGTAATCTAAAGGGATATCTTAAAGATACAAAACATGTTTTGAAAATTTTATATGGGTTTGTTTGGCTTAAACATTACACTTTTGTTACTTTAAATGTACGTTCTCTCTACTCCTCCATACCTCATATGGAGGATGATCCTCCATACCTCAGCTAGATGAGGTATGGAGGATCTGGATGGAGTGGAGGCAATACAATTTTTAAAAAAAGTCTTTTCAGATATTTCCCCACAAATGCAGAGTTTTATTTCTAACTGTACTGAGTTCCCTCTCTGTCACAATTATTTCATTTTTTATAGTGAATATTATTTACAGAGATGCGGAACAGCAATAGGGGCGAAATTTGCGCTCTCATATGCCAACATCTACATGGGCTGGTGGGAAATGAAATATTTATTTAACAGTAAAAATCCCTTCAGAAAGCACATATGGTACTGAAGATACATTGATGATCTACTTTTGATATGGCAGGTGATCAAATACTACTAAACGATTTTTTGCATTATGTAAATTCTAATCATTTAAAATTGCTCTGAAGATTCCCTATTTGAGATCGGCTGTAAAGCTCTTTCACAAAGATTAAAACAAAGAGGTTATTCTCCTAAATTTAGACCTACATGTGGACACTAAGAAATTGGATCATATAAGAAAAAAGAAAGAAAGAAATCATGATAATGAGACAAATTCAAACCAAGTGTTCTTTTGTACGAACTACAGTGTGGATTCCGATAACATCAAATGAATTATTAAGAAACACCTTCCAGTTCCTATGTCTAGACCCAGTGTACAAATCTGTGTGCTCTAATCAAATTAAATTTGTTGCTAGAAAGGCAGAGTCCTTGGGCAGTAAACTTCCTCCTAGCCATCTACCTGATGTTAAATGAACAGTTTCAGACACTTGGCTCAATGTAAAGGGGATGTTTTGATGTGGTGCAAGAATTTGCAAATGCTGTAGCCATGTTGTATCAGGATGTTTCACTTCCAGCGCTACAGGTTTGGATTACAATTATAACAGTTTTTATAACTGCAATACTAATTATGTTATATACTTATTAACTTGTTCAAAGTGCACAAAACAATATGTTGGACAAACAACCCGCCCAGTGAAAGAAAGAGTGAGAGAACACCTGTTGGAAATCTCAGATGAAAAATCCAATACACCTATTCACAGACATTTTTTGACTTGCTGCAACTCAGATTCATCTTCTCTTAAGTACCAAGTGATCGAGAAAATTCAAATGTATTTATTTATTTAGAAAGTGTTTTTACCAGGAAGAATACATTGAGATTTCTCTTGTTTTCATGGATGTCCTGGGGACCCAGTCCAGAATAGAGTTACACATTTAACAGTAGATTCAAAAATAAATACATACATATATTAATATGATACAAAAAAGGAACAACATGTACAGTATACGAAAGAGTTTGTAAACTAATAACAGGTACAATCTGTTTTGAGGATTTGGGAGATACTGATTTTCAGGGATTTTAGAGTAGATGATGATTTGGCAGAAATGGGAAGGCTATTACACATATGAGGAGCTCTGAAAGAGAACGCACCTCGACCGTCTTCCCTTTTGAAGTGGGGAATCGATAGTGAAGGGTTGGTGCAGTATCTGAGATTGTGGGATGTGCAGGGAGTAAGAGCGAGCATGCCGCTCAGGTAGGGGGGAAGCGTTCCAGAGAAGAGGTTATGCACTAAGCAAGCTAGGTGGAGAGTACGCCTGGAGGCAAGCGTCAGCCAATTTAACTCTTTTAACATTTTACAGTGGTGCGTGTTATAATCACACTGTAGTGCAAAACGACACAATGTATTGTACATAGTGTCGAGTTTACCGAGATGGGTCTGCGGGGCAGAATCATACACAACATCTCCATAATCTAAGATCGGCATTAACATTTGCTGCACAATACATTTCCTTACCGTGGAATCTAGGTTAGATTTGTTTCTATTTAGAAAGCCGATCCTAGGATTTAGCTTTGACACAAGCTTATCAATATGGAGACCAAAAGATAAGTTTGGATCTAGCCACATGCCAAGGTACTTATATGAATTTAGCTGGGTCAGGTTTGGATTTGGTCTTGATGGTTAATTGAGGATTGTTTAATTTAAGTAGTTTGGCATTTATCCCAAACAACATGGACACAGTTTTTTCAGCATTGAGGAATAATTTGTTGTTAGCTATCCAATTTTCAACTTTAGAAAACTGATCCTGTAGCACGGATTCCACTTGCGATAGTTGAGTACCGCAAGTATAAATGAGCCAGGTCACACACCAAGGGTAGATCATTTATAAATAGCGAGAATAGCAGAGGCCCAAGAACGGATCCTTGAGGCACTCCACACTTGATTGGCAACAGGAGGGAGGCAGTATCAGCCATGGACACATATTGAGTTCTATCAGACAAGTATGAACGAAACTAGCAGAGCGACCTCTCATTTATACCGGAACAACTTAGCTTGTTTAGCAGCAGCTCATGATCAACCGTGTATAAGGCCTTTGCAAAGTCTAGGAAAACTGCACCTGTGAGTTCACCCCTCTCCATACCACTCTGAATGTCATTGCTCACCTTTAAGAGGGCAGTTATCGTGATTTGACCTAAACCCAGATTGAAGCGAGGTTAGATAGTTGGAACATTGATAATACTCGCACAGTTGATCATGGGCACATTTTTCCAGGATTTTAGAAAGTATGGGTAGCAGTGAAATAGGCCTGTAGTTTGACACTAAGTTTACATCCCCAACCGGGAGGACAGGGACGCATTGATTAAGCAGGCTATTACCACCAAGAAAGGGTAATATTCTTAGGGTTCTGTGCAAATGTGAGGTGTATTGGATTTTCATTTTACAAACCCGATTCCCAAAGGGATTAAACTCTAACCATTATGTCGCTGCATTTTTTAACCAGTAGATCCATGCAATTTTGTAACAGTAATATATATTCATAGATAAGATCATCTTTTATATAATGATAAAACTAACAATAACAATAATACATAAGAAACAAATATAAAAATAAAAAATAAGTAGGTCATTAAGTTATATGTATATGGATTTGATATATTTATTGGTTGTAAAACTAATTTGGAATTTGTTTGTTAGACCCGGGCCCCTTGGATTTCTCTGTAAAAAGATGTATTCCTAAAAGATTTATTATAATGAAAAGAAGCTTCGGATTCCCTCTAATCTAGTCTAGAAATTAATCACTAGTTTTAATTCACATTGCAGTATTGTATTTTTATTGTTTGCACAGTAATGTTGTAAAATTAAGTTCATTCTTTTTTGATAAATCAATGATTATTGTTTTTTGGCACAGGTAAATGAGGATGGGGAAGGGGAGTGGTACAGAAAAAAAAGGGGGGGAGTTGGAGATTTGGGTAGGGAACAAGTCAAAATGGGAAGGGAACAAAAAAAGGGGGGGCGGGGGGAATGATATCAAACATAAGTAAATACAGTGGTACAGCAGATGTTCATGTCGTTGTACCCTTTAATTCAATATGAAGTTATTTTCTAATCACAGTGAGGTTCATCAATTAACAATCTGATTTGCTAACCTCACTGTGTATGCTTATGATTAAGTGCCGTTAAGGCACGAAACGCGCAAAGCCAGTCTCACTTGCTTCCTGTAAGTTAAACACCTTTTTTAACTTTGGCATAATTACCCTGCATTGGATGATTCTTTCCGCGAAATCCATTCTTTTTTGGTTTTGTTTACTAAGTATGTTGCTCTCCAACTGGGTTACAAAGTAAGTTTTAGAAAAAAATGTTCTACAAGGATTTTTACTATTCTCTGAACAATAACACAAATGTTGGAATTGTTAATTAACTAAGAATCAAGTGCATATTCAAGTAACTATTGGACTTGAGGTTATATCAACAGAGGGTAGATTTAGCCTGTTTAGAACTACCAGGACATAACAAAACATATAGGTACCAGTGAGTATTTCAACATCCAGAAAAGGAACATGGATTGTCCTTCTTGACTGTTTTTCAACAATACTTTATTTCTGGAGTTTGTAAATCCCCTAATGCTGTGTAAATTCAAAGTGTTTGTGGTGTCTCATGCTTACAACATAACCTGCAGCTTTATATGTAAATTGCCTGATTTTTCAATGGGGAATTTATAATTTGCATATCAAGCCACAAGGTGACGTCATAAGCAGGTAGACACCACAGACACATTTAAAGCATATATTTCTCTAATTGTATGCATTTGCTTGCACTTTTTGTATTCTCTAGATTCACTATTTAAATAATAATTAAATTGACACAGAGATCCTATACCCGACAAAACCTATTAGGCCTGTTACTGGCTCCAGTCTATCCATTCTTTTAATTAGCCTATGACCCTCCTTATCAGAGACAGGTTAGGTCATGTGCAGCTTCTTCCTCCTATTCCCTCAATAATAAAAAGTAAAGATTAAAAAAAAAACCGATGCTTCCCCATTATATGTCCACAATAAACATTTTACAAACGTAATAAACAATATTTTAGACATTTGTTTCCGAAGTAAGCGTGTATGTACAGACATATAAAAACAAATACGTTTTTTTACAGTGTGTACACATTCACGCACATGATTGCATGATGTATCATGCAGTACCCAGCATGTCAGCGCACGAAGGGTTACACGCAAGAGGCACACTATTTGTCAGGCTCTAGTTGGAGAGCGGGTTGGTTCTGGAGGTGACGTCACATTGTAGGAGGTCCCGCTTGCTCCCCTCCCCCGTCGGATAGAGCTGGTCGGGACACCGGGAGCTTCCGCTTTCCCCTGGAGCCGGAGGGGGGAAGATATCCAGAAACTACGTCCGCCCGCTGGGTCAATGTGTGGTTGTTGACCCTCCCCGATCATGGGAATGTTGAGACTCGTGTTCCTGCTCTCTTGGGCGGCCAGTTCAGGAGGTGAGACCCGGGGCCGCCCCGGTTATGTCTAGGGGTTCCCAGGGAGAGAGGGAGGGCGCCTGTGTGGGACAGTGTAGCAGCCTATGTACGTTCATGTCCAGTGACCACATCATCTCCCATGCACCTTCACATCATACATGACAGGCATTGCATGCATTACTTTGCCAAGTATACCGAGGGCACATGGGCAGCCTCTGCTGGACGTTTATACAGTGCTGCGCTACTGGCAGGGCTTTGTTTACATGCAATGCCTGAACTTTCATTGTGTTGCAGTGCCTTTTAGCTAATGCAGTGATTCTTAACCCATGGCGTTTGGGATATTGTGGACTACATATCACATGATACTCAGCCAGACGTGATATGAGGTCTCCTAACGTGATCCACAACACCTGAAAGGTAAAATGCTATTAGGCTGTTTAAATGGAGGGAAAACCCTGTTTTATCTGATGCTCTCTCAGTACATGTTATCCCTTTGTTTCCATGCTTAACATGTAGCTTTCGATATGATTGCTAACCCGCGTCTAGCTCATACCTGGTAACTTGAAACAGGTATGTAAATGCCTAAGGGTGGACCAACCCAAATTTTATTGACCCTTATTTCCTGTACACACATGTACTGGGCTGAGGCGGTGTATATAAAGTGACCCTGTTGTGTTAGATCTGCTTACTATAATGGGCAGGGAATGAGGCGCTGCATGATGCCTTTTTCAAGTTGGAACACATTTCCACAAACAAAATATTTTGAGGGCCTTTATGGTTTGATGTAAACCCCTTGTTTCCAAAGGGATAGGGGATCACCCAATCTATGCCATCTACCTGTGAGCTGCCAGTACACAACACTGTGTGCTCTGATAAGCTTCCTATGTGTCACAAGAGGACAACCTGCTTCAGTGTAGGAGAGAATTTGCTGCAGACTTCCCAGCACCCTCCTCTGTAGGCGGTTGTAGGGGAGAATAAAGGAAGATGGAGGGTAGAGGCGTTGCAAGCCCTGGAGCCAGTGGATCTGCTGGATTTGTTGTGTTTTTGTTTCTGATTTTTTTCTTCTTCTCTCCCCTCCCCCTCATTCGATAGTCACAAGCAAGCTGAGAGCAGGCTTTAACTCATTGGGTTCCCTTGTTCCTGCCATACAGCTGCTTTTGCAGGCATGGAGGTCTACTTAAAATGACAAAGGCATTGTTCTTTCCAGTGAATACATAAATGATATTCCGATTAAGCAAGGCTGAGCATGCTGATGGGTAAATAGACCAAGTGTGAATTGCTAGTTTCCAATTCAGGTGTGTTTCCAATAAATGGTGTGTATACACTGCTTCATGGCTTTGTGAACATATTATGGTGGTTTGCATTTGACAACAATGTAGCGCTGACATCTAAGGCTGGCTGGTTGCGCTCTACTGCTGGAAAAGTCTCATTTTACAGCCCACTTCTGCTGCAGTCTGCACATACCCAGCTTGTGTAATGATGTCATTTTTTACTATTTATATGTGGAAAAGACCATTTTGGACAGATGTACAGAGAAGACATGGCAAATTTTCACATGACTGCAGCCCATAAAAAACGAAACCTCTTGGAGGCCCATATTCTGAAGCACATGCTAGGCTTGTTTGTCTATCAGAGCCCATGATATTGCATTATTATAAATACAAATAAATATGACTGTAGTATGTTTAATTGCTAATAAACTTTATGCTATCTGTTATGGGGAGACTGCCTTTAGTTTTCACTTGTCTTTTTTTTTTATTATTATATGCCATTGTCAAATGTATATTCATAGTATCGGACACCTGAAATGCAAAAAAGTGTTTATTTATATTGTTTTCTCCTGGGCTTGATTCTGAAAAAGTGCCTTTCATTTATTTTTCTTCAGTATGATTTTAATCCATCTAACCTTGTTTAGTTGTTGGCATCAGGCAACCCTGAGCTTCCATTGATGCCAAAGGGTGATTTATATGGTGCAACAAAGCACAATTTCCAGAGAGAATTTGGAAAGTGGATTTTAAAATATTTTGATAATAAACTGTCTAGTCTCAAAATGTAAGGGCTCATTTGGCCATTACGATTATTCTAACAGTAGTTTCACCATTTATTAAAAACAATTTATCTTCTTACTCTGTATTTTACTCCACAAAAGATAAATGGTCCGAGGCATAACCTAGTGAGATTAATCAAAAAGTGAAATGTCTGGTTTTTGATCAGGTAAATATCATCCATCATGCGTGGCATTTTGGCCCTTTTGGATGAGGGCCTTTCACATGGATGAAGCCTTTTTTGGAAGCATATTAGATGTGATATGCAGGTGCTTCTTACTGAAACCATGTTTTCATTTCTACAGTACCCTGCTAATATCAGTGGCTCTAGAGCACAACTCTATGTGGCCAGGTTATCAAAATAGTTTACCTGGAAAATAGCATATTAGGAACTTGAAAGGACCTTGGTTACTGCAGGCTTCAAAGCATGCCTTGGTAAAATGTAAAAAAGCAGCATGGACCAAAGCTCTACAGGATAAAAGAAAGCAAATGGGAAGAATTACAAATTATGTCCCATAATATAGGTTATATTCTGCACCTCTGGACAGTACATATAGCATACTTCAGCCTGTCTGAAAAACCTGGGATTATTAGAAAATCATACTTAAGCTCTCGAATGATGATCATTGGCTGATTCTCTCCAATTTTGCCATGTTTTTAGTGTCTGAGGCACAAGGTGTGATGCATTTTGGAATGACTGCAACAAATCTTGCCTTGGCTCCTTGATATAATTCTTATCTATGTAGTTGAGCTACATGTAAATTCATTCTTTTTGCTGATTTAAAAAAAATGTTTTTTGTAGGTCATGGTGTGATCATTTCCAGTTCTTTGTGAAACTGGTGGTGCAACTTGATATTACTCGGGCATCACTGTGTGTGTTTAAAGGAAACCCCATTTGTCTACCTGTTGTTCCATGTAAAATATTGGAGACTTTACTTGAAGGTTGGGCGGTAGCATCTAATCATGACTTAACCCAATGATTCCATCAGTGACAAATTAGAGTTGGGAGACCCAATTTTATTTTTATGAGGTAGGTCACTTCTGCTCCATTAAAACCATTCATAAGATATTGCCACCTAGTTTTCGCTATAGAAACGGCTAGGGGTTTCCATCTCATGGAGCATAGCTCTGTGTCTGCAGAGAGAGACTTGACAGTCTGATGACAGTCTCTCTCTTCGATTGTTGTGTGCACTCCCTGGTGGTGTATTCAATGTTACAGATGCTAAACACCAATCGGCTGTGAGAACATGGGACATGAACTATACATTGGTGTGAAGTACTTCTGTGTCTCTGATTTATGAGAAATATAGCCATGGCTGCTTCATGTTCATCAAGGAGAGTGTTGGGGAACCTGTGCTACAAGTGGCACTATGAGACCTCTGAGGTGGCACTTGGCATGTTCACAGTATCACCATGAGTTATGGAGGACCCACTAAATGTTATTATTTAAGACTGACATTGGGCATCTTAGTTCAGTTTTTACTTGAACTTACTGGTACAAGATAAGTTTAAAGGAAAGAGAAAGAATGACCAGGATGGCTGATATTGATGGGCTAAAAAATGCATACAATTAGGAAATCATGTTGGCTTCCTACAGAAGATTGGGCATTGACGTACAAAAATGTTCGCCATCACTCTTCTAGGATATGTATGAGTGGATAGTGGCAGCAATCGCTGTATAATTGGCAGATAAAATGCAGTAAACAAATTAAAAATCTGGTGTCTAAATGCATGGCAGACTGGTAAAGGTTCACATTTTGGGATTCTTTTTACTACTTCTACTAGATTGTACCTCTATTGCAACTAAAGATGTTTCTGTGGCTTATCTAGCTTGATGGTGTGCATTGCTAAGGCTTTGTGAAGGAGTCACAGGAACCAGTGGGTGTTGGCTCACGTATCAGTATAACAAAGTTGCAGAGAGGAGTAAACTGAGCTTAATGATGCATTGTGGTCTGCACTGAATGTAATTGTGTGTAGAAATGTTCTGATTTACGGTCAGTGTGACTGACAGATAAGGTACAAAGACTTATAGACGGATAAGGTACAAAGATTTATAGACAGACAAATTGATTGGATAGAAAGGTATAAAGTGCCTAAACGTCCTTCTGTACTAAAACATAATTCCCTGCTATTCTGGTGGCAAATTATGGGGTTTGTAGTTTTTCAGCAGGTGGGCTGTGGAGTTGGAGCATAGACACTAGGGAATTGGGGGTGTGTGTAATTGCCCTTCTGCCTTTGCCAGACCTCCCATGCTCTGTCTATAGAAATTCTAGGTGAAATTGCAAGTTCTGGTCTGAATGAGAAGTTTTGATGCTGCATAATTTGTTTTTCTGCATTGTTCTTTCAATTAAATAATGAATTTAACTTGAGCGTGGGGCATTTATAATAGAACCATCTTCACTCCATGCAGCAATAAAAGGAAAATATCAGTCTTTACAGTGATATATAACCAAGCAATGAAGTTTTTTTTCTGAATGCCAAATAATCTTCCATTGCTAGATTTCATTAACACAATATGTACAAAATTAAACCCCCCTGTAAACTACTCCAGTGTTTTTTATTATGTTTTTAGAGTTCTCAGTTAATATTGTCATCCTACTTTTACCTTCCATTTTTTAAACATGTGTTATGTTAAAGGCGTGGAGATCTCGTTTAGAGTATTGTAGAAACAAAACAAATATTAGCTAGCCTATTTGGCTCAGTAAACTAGAACAAAAAACCCCACTAAACTGTTTTGTTAACCTCTTCGCAACATAGGAAGTGCCAGGCATGTCTAGGAAGATACTCTGTAGGTTAAATAGGAGGTGCCTGGCACGTACTGCAGTGGAATGAGCTTAGGAAGCGATCAATGATCACTTCCTTCGCTCAGACAGTGTTGCTGAAATGCCTCGATGTTGAGGAATGCAAAATGAAAAGCCAGGATGATGTGCAATCACTCCCGAGAGCGATCACAGGTGCTATATTAAGACCTCTGGAAGTGATCAGTGATTCACTTTTGTCATCCTGGGGATGTTGCTTAACAGCAATACAGGAAAAAAAGAAATCTAGACTGTTAGCCCTAGATGTATGGTTAGGATTAGGGTTGGCGCTAGGTTTAGGATTAAAGGCCCACCGCAGGAGAAAAACACTACTTTGTTATTGCCTTATAACTTGCAAAAAAGCTGCAGAAAAATATTGTCTGTTTGTAAACTCAGGACAAATAGAATCTATCTACCAGTTTTTTTTAGTAGCTTTTGTAGGTGTTTAAAAGATTTTGTTTTTAATAATTTTTTGTAATCCTATTTTATTGTGAAACTGTACGATTTGATGAAAGTGGTATCTAAAGAAAGCCCTCCTTATGTCAATTTAAACCAATGTATAATGTGTGTGTACAGTAAATGGGGAAACATTACAGCTAAACACAAACACAGCAGAAGTGTAAAAATGGCTTTCGTCACCAAGGGTTAAGGCATTTTTTTTTCAAATTCTGTTTGCAGTGTTAACTCTAAATCTCATAACTATGTTACTTCCTTAGCAGGGCTGTGCTTTCTGCAGACAAATGCCTACCAACTACCGTATATACTAGAGTATAAGCCGAGTTTTTCAGCACAATTTTTGTGCTGAAAAATGCCCCCCTCGGCTTATACTCGAGACAGTGGGGGAATAAAAAAAAAAATCTAAAACCTACCTCATTCCTGCTCTGTCCCCCGGTGCTCTGAAGCTGCGTGGCTGTGAGGGAAGCGTTGTGAGCTTCCCTCCGGTCGCGTGCTCAATAAAGTGTGTTTTTTTTAAACAAACTTTATTGACCGCGCGGCTGGAGGGAAGCTCACAGCCACGCAGCTTCAGAACACCGGGGGACAGAGCAGGAACGAGGTAAGTGCTGGGGTCTGGGGGAGGAGGGTGGCATAACGAGCATACTAAGGGGCAATATCCTGGCATATTGGGGGCAATATCCTGGCATATTGGGGGCAATATCCTGGCATATTAAATGGCATATTGGGGGCAATATTTACCAGTAGCTGCCTCATTTTCCACCCTAGGCTTATACTCGAGTCAATATTTTTTCCCAGTTCTTTGTGGTAAAATTAGGTGCCTCGGCTTATATTCGGGTCGGCTTATACTCGAGTATATACGGTATTTGCTTTCAGTATGTTTTACCGGCTTTATGGTGAAACCTCATATGGGCATCTTTAAAAAGTTGAAAATGAATCAGAATTTTTGTTGTTGTCTTTTTGCCCAAGTGGTTATGTAGCTATACCAACCTTCCACCGCAGTGTACCACTGGTGATTAAATATTGGAAGAAGCATAGTCTTCAAAAAACATTGTGAACAATCTGATTCATTAGAAAATTGATTATTCATTAGGTAGTTTTGTGATTAGTAATTTTTTTTTGTACCCTTACATATAATCACTTGTAGGTTGCAGATCTGTCAGAATGTAGTCTAAAGCATGGTGACTGCCAGTGAATCATTTGGGATATGGTTGGAGTCCCTGTGCACCACAGATAAACCATTAGACTGTTGATCCACACCTAATTTGCTGGAGTTTAAACCCAAGTTTCTAGTGCTACAAAAGAACTTGTTGATTCCAAATATACCCAATGTCTTCTTTCTAGAAGCTGTGCACGCTTGAAGATTTTGTGTCTGACAAAATCAAATTTTCCTCTACTTGACTAATGGCTGGTTCTGTCACAGAGCAGTGCCCCTGATACAATGTGTTGCGGTGACTATGGACAGCACTTCACTGTCTGCCTTGTTTCCCAGAAGGAATCTGTGTGTAGGAGGGGCGATCAACTCCTCATGAGATTGCTTTGCTTTTCTCCAACATTATAATTAGTCATTTGCTGCGTCAAATGCAAAACACATCTTCTCCCTCCAACAAGCAAGTTATAACCATCATACACATGATTTAAATATGTAAAAAATTTATGGAGCTGTTCCAGTTAGGACTGTTTCGTGTATAAACCCTATATTTATCTGGGAATCAATCTAAATGTATTGCATTAAAAGGTGAATTCTCTTATGTGGCAAACATGGGAAAAATGCTTGCAAATGTATAGAACAATTTCTATGAAAATTGCATATTTAATTTTTTATCAAGCATATTATGCTAATGCATTGTGTAGCCCACACAACATTTCACATGTAACTACTTTTAAGGGAGCCATTCTTTATTTTTCTTTTTAGATTTATTTTTCAAAATAAAAACAACCCTAGTTTTGCCTAATCCAATTTTGCAAGGATCTATTAAAGGGTACTGTTAAAAATGTTCCTTTTCAGCTGGTAATGCTCTTTAACAAGGTACCAATTATTTTGAAAACAGCCCTACAGTGTCCACATATTCCATGAACTTTGAAGCCTTATTACCCTGCTTAATATAAAATGTACCTTTTTAGTGGTAGATGTGTAAGGTGGGAAATCCTGGCCAGGCATATTGGAAAATTTTATGTTCTAATGTTGGCTGAAATATCTGATATTTAAGAAGGAGGACATTACAATCTTAAACATGTACAAAGATCAAGGTGTGTTTATTTGGAATCTCTAGATTACTCCTTTTTTTCAGTTGTGTGGTTTTCCTCTTTCCTGTTTTTCAGATACTGAATGCAGCTTGCTTGCGCTCCCAGAATTCCCTGTAACAGTCCCCATGCAAGCCTTCTCTTTAATTATTAATGTCTGTAATTTTCTTATTTCAAGAGAGACTATGGTTTTCCTATCACTCTTTTGAACAGTATACAATAGTTTTTTTTTGTTTCGAGAACTATTTTTTTTTTAATGTGTTAAATGTCACAAATGCAAAATAATCTAATTAATTAAAGTTAAGTACCATTTTTAATTATAACCATGAAAGGTTTCCTGGACCATCTTATTTAGAAGAAGTCAGATGCACTATTAGTGGTTCGGCAATCTTTGAAGAAAACACACACACACATATAAGAAATCAGTTCACAGTCTACATGTATTCAGTCCCTCAAACTGAAGCCCCCTCCCGCCTCTCCTTCCCTTATCAAAATATTTATGCAGGAATTTGATTCTAGGGCTGATATGATTTTACAAAGGGTGTAGAAAAATTCAGCAATCAGAATTTTGTGGGAATAATATAATTTACAGCTGTCCATCCAGTTCCAAATGCTCTTAAACCCCCCCCCCCCCCCACACACATTTAACAGCATGTGACCTCTTTAGAGCAGTGTTTCCCAACCCAGTCCTCAAGGCACACCTACCAGTCCAGGATTTAGGGATTACCTGGGTGTGTCTAAGGTGTTTTTACAAAGAAGAAAAAAATCACCTTAGACACAACTGGGTAATCCCTAAATCCTGGACTGGTAGGTGTGACTTGAGGACTGGGTTGGGAAACACTGCTTTAGAGGACCAACAAGATAACCTGTGCCTATACTCCAGCACAAAATGTCCTACTCCTGTAACATTTGCTGAACTTCCTATGCTGGGATAGAATTTCTAAAGTCTATCCGCTATTTGACATTTGTTCTATGCCTTGTGCTAGCAAAATAACTATGGCTTGTGGAAAACATGTTACAAGCAAATTTCCATTGTCATCTCAACTTCTATGCCGAAAGCCTAGTATAATAACTACAAATAACCTCAATGTATTACATACTACTACTATGACTACTGTAACCAGTCACAGATGCCCTGGCCTGGTCCCAAATGGTGATGTAGACATTACAGAATGACTCTACATTGGTTATTGTAAATGCTATCTATCCCTATTAGTGTGCTGATGTTTTCACATCAGTTTATGGTGGCCATCTTGGAAGAGGGAAACAAAGCTTTTAGTGAAGTATAATGTTGCACATAATACTTAATTACATGAATACATTTTAAACTGATAACAAGTAGGTGGAAAAACAGCAGTGTAATAAACTATATATGTGGGTCAGGGACAGTTGTGGCATAACCGACCTCTGTGCAGTGGGCATTCCCAAATATCTCTTAAGGTGCACACTAGTTCCCTTTGAAGAATTGACACTCCTTATTAATCCTTGCTTCTCCCAAGGAGTGTCTTTTAAGCACTTGTAAATCCAAACATACATCTATACAAAAATACTGCAGATGTATGGTCTGAATATGCAGAACACTGAATGAACTGGGAGAATAAATAGAAACTGCAAACATGAGATCCATTGCTGAATATAGGTATTCAAAATTGTAATACATTTTACAGTTCATAAAAAAGTAGGTGATATTGTTTTTGTTGGCCTAGGAGGGTGTTAAAGGATTTCTTTGTAGCAGGCAGGATGTGAAAGGGAGTGCCTAACATGCAGGATGCAGATGGACAGTAAGGTGGTTGATTAGATGTAAATGCTTTGCTCAGAAGAGTAGTTTAACAATAAGCATAATAATTAAAGCCAAGGTGTAAAACATATGGAATTTAGAAGCAACACAAGGCTGCTTTTTTAATTTATTTTTTTGATGGCTTAAACCTCTAAAACTATTTTTATACAGCCACAAACCATCTTTTGTCTGATTTAAAATAGCTTTCAGAGGCTGCTCCTACTAAGCAGCATTCAAAAGCCATTGTTTTGTTTGGAAGTTTCTGTGAGACTGCCATTTCACAGAACTGACACACTAACCACACCTCCAGACTGCTTCACTAGGCTTGGTATACGTGCCCTTTAACTCCTTTGTGACAATTGATGTGCCAAGCATGTTGCACAAACACATGCAATTAATGACAATTGGTGTACCTGGTATGTCATTTGGCGGAAAGCACTTGGAAAACAATCTACGTTCGCTTTCTAAGCATTCAGCAACACCTAAATCTGCTGGAGTGATCACACTGTGGGCAAGGGTTTTGGAATCAGTGATCACTTCCGTTGTGCAAGCAGTGTTGCTAAAAATAAGGGCACTTCCCCCCCTAATAAAGTTGGCAACAAATATATAAACATAATATAAACTAGAAAAGCTACAATTTCTGGGGAAATTGTGTGAAGTGTTCTTGCCTCCACCCATAGTCTACTACCGGAGTGGGCGGCGTAACTGGGTGGAGTGGCTTGAGTAACTGTTGTGTGGTTGGAGTGGCCGGAGTAACTGTGGAAAGTTTGGAGTGCGGTTGCCATCTTCAAACGGTCATATTTTAAAAACTATAAATCCTACAACGAAGATCTTTATATTGTGAGAATCACAAGACCCAGACCTACATTTTGATGCATAGTATGTCTCTGAATTATTAAAAATGAAGGCACAGTCGCAGTTTAGATATTGCCCTTCAAATTTGAGGTGGCTAGAGTGGAGTTTCAATGAATGTCAATGGACGGCGTGAGTTGCAAACAAATGGTCATATTGTGAAAACTATCAGGACTATTGCTTAGCCGTAGACATGTTTAGTGGCAGCAGGGATAGCTGAACGTTTTGATATAAGATTTGTGTAGGTGGGCTTGAAAACGAGGGAGTGGTGGCAGTTTAGAAATCATGTCCTGATTTTTCAGCTCCCACTCTAGTTTTGAACATTCCGCCATTCATTCCTATGGGACCAGTTTCGCCACATAACGACGATATTTCGTGAAACGTTCCACAAAGTAATAGCACACCAATCGGGAACAATCCGCACGTTTCGGTATATTACTGTCTATGTAGTGTAAAAACGGTGGGAGGAGTTATTGTGGTAAATTTGGCTATAATAAGAATATATACGTGAGATAATATTAAGTGGTCTTGCTATGCAAGAACACTTAATGAGACTAGAAAAGCTACAATTTCTGGGGAAATTGTGTGAAGTGTTCTTGCCTCCACCAGTAGTCTACAACTGGAGTGGGCGGAGTAACTGATGCAAGAACACTTAAATATATATGTGATGTAAATTAACCCCTCAATACCTCCTACACTATCACCCTAGTACACCATTTTCTGCCGCCACCAAGAGTTTATCCAGGCATCTTAGGTTACCTCAAACACAGTACAATTCTAAAATCGCAACCTTACTTTACAGATCAGACATGTATAGAATTAACCCTTTAGTAACGGGTTCTACCTGAGCTTTCTTCAGAATAGTTCATATTTTACATATTGAACAAAGACACAAATTGATTAAGTAAACCTTTAATTCAGTGCTGTGTACAGAAATACAGATTATAAGTTGCAAAACAGTCCACAAAATAAAATAATGAAAACACAAGTAATCCTTACATATAATTACCGAGATGTATAATCCTTGTGGGAGATTCCGATGTAAAGTTCTCTGTGCAAGTTGTTAAAGTAACCTCAGTTTGGATAATCCAACATTCTGAATTATATAGATCCCTGGTGGTTAGTTCCCTTGTAGTTTCTTCTTGTGGATCAGAGGGGTTTGGCCTGGCAGTTTACTGCCCACTCCATCAACCTGCCCAGGGCACTGGTGTGGATATTTACCTAAAAACACAATAGGCTTACCAAAACATGCCATTTACAGTATAACTCTATTATTGGAGTATCACATTCCTTATTTGTTTAGAATATTTAGACCTCAAACATGCAAGTAGCCATTCTTGGTTCTCATGAGAGGAGCATATTCCTCTGGGCATGTTTGGTACCAAACAAAAGGATACAACTGGGGAAATCCAAATATATATATTTATATTGGACCCTTTGACAACATATTAACATTTTCTCCATATTTCCTATTATGTGATTGTCCTCTGATTGACCCACAGTCACAGCATATGCCCCAATACCTTTTATGACCCCCAAGTTCAGCCCTTGGGATCTACTTACATTTTATGGCTTAGGCCTGGTGTTCGATCAATGCCTACAATGAAGGCTATCTTTGTATATACACAACAAATTATGTGAATGCAGGCACTGTAGGAGAAAAGTAAGGAAAAAGAAATACGCTTTGAGTTCTTGCCTATATAACTTGCACCTTGTTTATTTTGTAACTCCAGACAAATGTAAGTTTTTTTTATTAACATTTGTAACATAGTAATTTAGCTTGAAAAAGACACAAGTCCACCAAGTTCAACCCTTCTACCAATCAATCCCACTTTTTATCCAAAAGAATGCGAAAACCCCTAAGGAAGCTATTTCATATTTTACCTCCTAGGGGGAAAAATTCCTTCCTGACTCCAAAGGGCAATCAGATTTGTCCTTCGATCAAGAAGCTCTACTATTAATGCATATTCTATTATTAATAGCCCTGTATGTTCTGCTTTTCTAAAAAAAAAAAAACCCATCCGGACCATTTTTAAATGCCTTTATTGTAGTTGATAGCACTACCTCTCTTGGCAGTGAGTTCCATAACTTTATTGTCCTTACCGTAAAGAATCCTTTGCCGTCTATGAAATCTTTGCTCTTCCAGTCTCAGGGGGTGATCTCTTGTTCTTTTGTACATTTCTGTTAATGAACAGATCACTGGAGAGCTCTTTATACCTGCACATAGTTGTATAATGTTATCATATCCACTCTGAGACGCCTTTTTTCTACCGTATATAAATGCAATTTTTTTTAAGTCTCTCTTCATAACGAAGATCCTCCAATCCCCTTATTAATTTTGTAGCTCTCCTTTGCACTTTTTCTAGTTCCAGAATATCCTTTTTAATGACTGATGCCCAGAATTGTACTGCATATTTAAGGTGAGGTCTTACCAGTGACTTGTAAAGAGGCAAGATGATATCCTCCTCCTGTGAATCAATACCTCGTTTTATACATGCCAATATCTTATTGGCCGTTGCTGTTGCTGACTTGCATTGAGCAATGTTGCCAAGTCTGGTTTCTACAATTATTCCTAAATCATTTGTAGATGTGTAAACGTTTTCATGTAAAGGTTAGAAAGTATTTTTTTGTGTTTTTTTTTTTCCCCCCAGCATTTTTTTTTTTTTTTTTGTAGTAAATAATAGGATCAGAATAATTGTATTTTACAAAAGCACTTCTCATGCTGGAAAAAACAACAAAACAATATTTAATTTGTGTGGGTATACGTTAGGAGAGAGGAAGATTGCAGCTTAACACAAACAGACATTGGCCATAACGACCAAAATGTTCCATAAGTCCGGTCACGAATGGGTTAAACTACAAGAGGGATTTTGTATTCCACACCACCGTAGCATACAATGTGTTAAACCATTTCCTGACCCACTCACTGGTAAAGCTCTGCATTAGCTTTTTACAGTAAATGGCCTAATATGGGAATCTTTTATAAACTAGGTACTCAAGATCAATTGCACTTTGTTCTACTGCTTGTAATATGTGGACACGACTAAGTGTTTGACCCTTCTCTATGGCCTTCCATACAAAGTGCTTAAATATAAGCCAGCCTAGTAGAATATTCTACAAAACACTAATCTGTTCCCTTTGCTTGAAAAAAAGCTTACTATTTTTTTTCCTCTATACACTTGATTTGTCCCTATTGCAATATATAACTGATAATGGATCATGCAATAATAACCCAAACTATATATTATTAATGTGTGATGTACACATACAAACGCTTGAGGCTTTTGAGTATGAGTGGACATTGTGCAGAGTCTGCCAGCTTTTAGCTAGCTCCCAGGTAGAAAACAAGTTCCCAAAGTGGGCAGTTGGATTTTCAAAGCACTGCTAATGGGAACGGGACGATGGAAGGGGGTGCTGGGACTGCTTAAGGGGTCTCGAATAGGAAAGGCTCTTATGTGACTTTTACCCATCAGTGACACAACCTTTTGACCTAGTTTTTCCCTTGGTGACATGGGCTATTTCAGGATTTCTGTGATGTTTGTGTTTAGTTGTAATCTTCTTCTTTCTCATTTACTGTCCCCTCACAAATGTATATATCATTTTTATCGCTATAAGAAGGGCTTTCTTTAGATACCATTATTTTCAAGTTATAAAATGATGAAAAAACATTTTTTTTCCTTTTTGTCCTTAAAAATCTTTTACAAATGTTAAAAAAGACCTTATCTTAATAGTTTAAAAATGTATGTTTCCATGATTTCTTTTAATTGTTTTAAGAGTTATCGGGTGATAACCAAAAGTAGTTTAATTTATTTTTCTTTCTAACCATTTTCTCCTACTGTGGCCTTTTGACCCTAATCCTAAATTCTAGCAAGAGCATCAGAGCGATGGAAATGAGAATTCATCACTTCCTATTATCTTCCCACAAAAGGACAGCACTTTATTGTAGGCGCATCCTGGTCTCCAATATGGCACCCACGATTTGCTTTGTGGAGTGATCGTGGTTCCCCTAGTCACCATTTTGATGATGCTTAATGCTTGAGCGATTGATTGCACGCACTGCTTTTTTCACAGGATGGGCTATGCCCGTCCAATGTCTGCAATGGTTTGCCAGACAGGATAGACCTAGTCCGTCGCATGTCTCCATGGGGCCAAGACCATCAATTCCATAAGCATTTAATGAACAATATTAACCTTAATAATCCCCCCCCCCCATATTTATTATGCAGGTACAAACCTGGTGAGTTTCCCCGATAAGGGGAAACTGCCTGTCCCATGGAAGCATGGTAGCTGCCAGTCAGAGGATAAAGGGGCATGTACTCCTAAAAGTACATGCTAGTTTATCATCAGACGAGCGTCAACTAATTTTTCATCTGTGCTTCTATATTGGAAGCACAAGTGAAAAATCAAGTTTGTCCCTTTAAGGGCATTTTGCTATGTTCTCATGCGAACATTTATATTTAAAGAAACATTAAACTTTGTTTAACCCTTGCTTCCTTGAAGGAAGCAAGGGTTCAACAAAACATGTCCCAGGACTTTTAAGTAAACCCGACGTGTATCTCAATAGATACACGCGGGTTTAGTAACTGCTGTGTCTCACATGTGACACACAGCAGCTCCTGGTAGACACGTACTTACCCCACAGCCAATGAGAGCGGGGGCTCGCCTATTTAAGGTCCCCCCTGCTGATCCCATGCAAAAACGAGCGTCTCTCTCTGTGCTAGCATAGTCAGTCACCAACCAGACGGCTGCCTGCTTCCTATGGAAACATGGCAGCTGTCGGTCAGAGGATAAACTGGCGTGTACTATTAATGCTAGTTTATCCTCATACTAGGGACAGCGGACATCTCACTTGTGCTTCTATATTATCTAACATTAATCGTACCATTGTTGGTAGGAACACGCTTATGGAGCAGCTAGTGTCTAGTTTGGCGCTGGAAAGTGATAGCGGACGAGAGGTGATGGAAGACTATACGGGTATGTTGATATTCATGCCTGTTTAATGTTGGGGTCTTTGATACTAGCCCTGTTTAATGAAGGTACATAACATCTACTGCGCTGGCGCACAGTATTAATGTTTTCTAATCAAGTATCACATTGCTCAGAATTGTGACCCTTCCCATGAGAGTTAAACATACCTCTATTTGCAGATTGTACATTAACAGGGCATGATTCAGAATCAACATTTTGCTCTGACAAGCTTTAACCACCCATGAACACACTGTCTCCTGTATTGATAAAGGGAAATGAGTCATCCACACATTCCATCACTATTTCTAGCAATGAACACTGCCCTCTGTAATGTGATACTTTGTATTAGTAATTTCCCATACCCATGCAATCCATGCACATTACTTATTGCAGGAACATTTAGTAATTTGGCATGTGTCAATGTACATCTGGTGCAATTTTCTGTGTATCGGGGTCCAAGCCAGTAGCATGAAAGCGTTTCAAGTTTTAATTTTTTTTTTTTTAATGGGCTACAGTAGGCGTACACCTCCTTTAAAGGAACACTAAATGTTGGTTGTTCCTAGTGTGAAAATAAACTGGCATGAACTTTTGATAGGAAGCAGGCATCCATCTGGCCGGCGACTGGCTCTTTCTGCTAGCCTAGAGCGCCTCATTTTTGCATGTGATCAGCAGGGGGGGACCTTAACTTGGTCCCCCTGCTGATCCCATGCAAAAACGAGGGTCTCTCTCTGCGTTAGCTCTGATTGGCTGTGCGCATGCTGACAACCAGGAACTGCTGTGTCTTGCATGTGAGACACAGAAGATGGTAAACCCCACGTCTATCTATTAAGATACACGTCGGGTTTACTTAAAGGTCCCGGGACAAAGTGCAATGTTCCTTTAACATTAAAGCAAACTCCTTCCTATAGCAACTGCAAACCCAAACTATATTCATTTTTGTTGCTGGAAATGAGCAGATGTTAGGCTCTGTACACATAGACTGCTGTACAAAACTGTCCCTACAGATTGTGGTGTGCTTGGGATATTGTTGCAATGGCAAAGCCTTCTGTGTGAAATCTCCTCCAGCCTAAGATTGCTATCTTATTTTCATTAAGGCTGCCGACTTGCTTCTGTGAGCACTAACTATACACTTCACATGCTGACTACAGCTAGTCCTCTTGCTAACAACTTCATTTATAACAGTCTGTCTCATATACTGCTCTTTCGTTAACTCTGAAGGGGAATCTTAGGCCTTGCCTTCCACTCAACAGTGGTCTGTAGTAAACTATAGTTGATTTGAATCCCCTAATTCGGCTATAGGAACCTTTTTAGTTGACCCTCCAGTATGCAGTTCCCTTGGTTCTAGGTTGACCACATTTCCGGCCAATCCTTGGCAAGACTTTTATGTGCCATGGGAATCACAGGGAGCCCTTGCCGCTGCCATCAGTTTTGTTTTTCTTCCAGCTTAGCGTGAAGAAGGATAGTCTGTGTCGATCTCACAGACTGTATGCTCCGCCCCTTTGTGCAACACGCTCTAGTACCAGGTGTGTGTGTGTGTGTGTGTGTGTGTGTGTGTGTGTGTGTGTGTGTGTGTAACTGGTTATTTATGTGATGTGCCATTGTCTGGCTCCTAAATTCTTTTTGCTGGCTCCTAAACTAATTTGGTATGCCAAGAAATCGCCTTTAATTCTTGACAACAAAAAAAACACATGCAAAAGTCTTCTAACATAGACTCTTCTCGAGGCGTGGAGGATGGATGTGTGTTTTCCCAATTCATTGTTAAATTGCCATATTGTAAAACACATCAAAAATAGAATTGTGACAATTAGAAAAGGTGTCCCACAATATTTTGGTGGAATCTTTAAAATTCTCTTTACATAGTTGTGTAGTATTTTTTAAATATGTTGAGCAGGTTTGTCGTAACATTGAGTAAGAGGTTTCTATGAAGCCTGTACTTCCTGTAAATTTCCTCTGGGTGTGGTGGCCACTGCATCATTTCCCACTTTTGCACAGTAGAAAAGTCAGCTCATCCAAGCACATCTCAAATTCTGATTGTCTGCTGGCAGCAACTTTATGGCGTGAGGAAATCCAAAGGGTGCCACCTTCACATCTATTAAACCCTTTGTGACAATGGACATGCCAGGCATGACACAGGAAAAATGTCCCATTAATGGCAATGGCTGTGCTTGGTACGTCCTGCAGTTTCGATCACAATATGCTAACTGTTATCACGATTGGGCTGTAACGGACATGGCTGACTGCCTTGGGAGCAAGGCACGTCAGTCATGTCTGTTGTGGACCCCTCTGTCTTCCTCAGACATGGCTCCACTCAAATTAACAGACTCAAATTGAGCTCAGGCTACATTTTTCCAAATTGCGCTGCAGAGGTTCCAACATCACGATGCCTTTTCAAGCTTTTAGCAGACACCCACAGAGTGCCTGGTTTGGGTCATGCTGTTTTGGTGCTTTCGTTCATAAGGAGAAAAGTACCATGAAGTAAGGGGTTAAATTGTACTGTTTGAGCATCACTTCCCCTCTTATTCTGAGAGAACCATTTACAGAATGTCACTAAAGATGCATTCACAGGTTCCCCATTGTCTTTATTTTTTGGATCCTCATATTTGGCACTGCCACAATAATTTTCAATGAGGAAAACTGTTGGCATGCATTTATCGACTTATTTATAATGTAATTTAGAATGGCCCTTTAAATGCATTGCTAACGTGGAAGGCATTCTGTGAGATGTACAGCTGTGAACGTGTTTGCCAGCACTTTGGTACCGAGTGTAGGAAATCTGACTGTATATTTTTCATAAACATGATGCATGCAGAATTGTATTTACTTATCCTATGGTGTATCATACATACTGCTCCAGTAAACCCTTTCTTAATTAAAGTTAGGCTGAAGTTTCCGTCTCCTTCCTGTACTCCTCGCACAGCTATTTAATCAGCGACACGTTTTGCAATCTGTCTGTGCCAGACGTGAGTGTTTTCATTAAATGGTCGGTGGTGGAGGAGGCGATACGGCAGGAGGAGTGAAACGGGTTACTTGACATTGCTGCTCATAGTCTGGTCTCGTCTGAATGTACAGATGTATACACGGCTATAAAATGCTGCAATGACGTGATGTATTGTGCAACAGAGGAGATATAAAGACTTCTACGGAAGTCATTAAATGACGCAAATTATTAAAGAAATGTTGGAGGAAATGGAATTCTCATAATTTTTCTTCAAAGTTTTGCTACGTGATGAGAAGACAGTCTGTTTTAAAATGCAAATAGGACTGATGCTGGGTCTTCTTTACATAAGGAGTCTGCCGTAGGGTGCAGATTTTGTTTCTTTGTCGCTTTCTCCATCGCTGTTATCAGATCTATACATGTCTGTCAAGCTGCAAAGATGCTCACTGTTGAAGGAAAGTCAATGAAGAAAGGCATGTCCCTCCTTGTTCTGAGCCCCCACGTAGTGTTTGAACTTTACATCTATCTGCTGCAAGGATTACTGGTTTGTAGTGATGTGGATTTGCTCAGTTTGTTCTGCTGATCTCCTGTATTCCTTGTTCGTTACAGGGATGCTATTTATGATTTTTTTTAGTTACTATTTGATTCAGCTTTAAGAAGTGACTTGATTATTGTGTTGGTGGAGCAACACAATAATCTTTACTGCTTTAAAGTGCGATCTGCTAAACTATACTAAATCCCCCCCCCCCCATAATATTCGGTCCCAGTGGTAAGGGGCACCATGTAATTTCTTGAACCCTCGGTTAGATAAAAGTACAGAATGCATAGGTACAGATAGAACTATGATTATGTGGAATTCCAAAGTATGCATCACCTAGATGTACAGCTAACTGTTTAAATATGTACAACGCTAGTGCTTAGCCATTGGTTAAAACTCAGGGAAACTTTCATTGTGAATGCGGTTCTGTTGATCACCTTAATGACCGACAAGCCAAGATATCAGGAAAAAAACCTACTGGTCCTTTACAGAATAACATACAGAGCGATTATGTATGCCAGAAAATATATATTATGTCAGCAGAAGTCCTGTTTGTGAGGTTTTTTTTCTCTCCATTTTTCTTCATATTTTTGCCTTATTTACAACACTATAATATATATTTTTTTCACTTTTTAGACGCTACCATTTAAGTGGAAGTTATTTATTTATTCATCTATTTTTCTTTGTTTCCCATTTTTGCATACCATTTTGTGTGCATTATCTGGTATCACAGGTCATCCGTGTGCAGGGGTTTATGCTCTTCTTTTTGAGTACCAGCTGCTCAGACTTCCTGCGTCGTCCCTTTTCTCAGCAGGCTTTAGCGTCTGACACATGACTTCCCGACGCTCAGCAGGATTACAACTGATGATTGTCAGTCTGTGTCTGTGACCGACGCAGACAAGGCTGGAGAAATGATGAAAAGCAACATTGGATGGACATATGGATAGAAAAAGCAAACTAACTGCTGGCTTGTGTGTATGTGACAGTGCATGTGATGGTCACCATGATTGGATCCATGATTGTATGTATGTGCTGTTGTCTGGCTCCTGCAATTAAATTATATTTGTCAAGCCCTAGCTTAAGGTAATAACTCAGTAATAATCCTTCATGTATTTATTTAACACACCCATCAAATATTAATAGTGCCTGGTGGAAATGTGAACCTTTTAATATTTAATAACTGGTCAAGCCTCTTTTGGCAGCAATAACCTGAATCAAGCGTTTCCTGTAGCTGCAGATCAGACCTGCACACGGTTCAGAAGGAGTTTTGATCCATGGCTGAGCTTAAATAGTACTGTAGGTAATTCCAAAGCATCTTTATTGGGTTAAGGTAGATTTTCATTTTTGACGTCATTCTGTAGTAGATTTGCTTTGATGTTTAGGGTGATTGTCCTGTTGCATCACCCAAATTCTACTAAGCTTCAGCTGGCTGACCACCATCCTGACATTATCCTTGATAAACTTGAAAATTGATGTCCCTTTGGTGATGGCAAGCTGTCCAGCTCCCGAGGTAGCATTGCACCCCCAAATCATGACTTGGCATAATGAGCACCCATGTACATTTTATAAAGTGAAAGTATTGGTGTCATTAAGTGTAGTGTGCACATCTGAATGCGTGGGTGTGCATATGTATATAGTGCCTGCTATAGTTCCACTTTTACGCTGGTTACACAAATTTTATATTCTACTGAGATATTAGTAATGATGCATGATGGCTGCTTAACAGGAGACTGCTGCTACAACCAAAAGGGAACAGTAGGGAGTTTATAATTATGGAATAAACAAATAGTTTATCTCTTTTGACAATGGGGCTATTTGTTTTCATAAATATTTGTATACATTTACACTCACAGTAACATGCTGTTTGTGTGTATTAGACATCAAAGTAATACATTTCACAGCACTGTGCAGTGTGTGTATCTGTCACTCACACACAAACATACAATCACAGTGTCTTACACACACACACACACTTGCGTACACCAATGTCCTTGATGTCTGGAAGGCCGCATGTTGGACGCTCCTGGTTTATAGGATGTGGTACACCATACAAAGTCTGGTTTATGTGTTAATCTCAATTGTCATGAGCGGAAGGGGAAACAAATATAAATATAATATATATATAACTAAAAACTCACTACTGTCCCCTTTTAGGTTGTAACAGCAGTTATTATAGCCGTGTCCTGCTCTAACGTGGAGCTCCGTATTGCATTTTGTGCTTAGCCTTCTGACATTGGATGCAGTGCAATGTATACTTTTTGGCAAAGTACTCCGTAGCAATATCATTGTATATAGGTTCCTACACCAACAGAGATCTTATGAGACACTGGTGTATACTTATTTAGCATACTTTGGGTAATAATCTGATGTCATTTGGTCAGTATTTTGTTTAGCTCTTCATATACAGGAACTCCTGTTTAAAGCAAGTAGTGTTTTTGATGTGTGCCCAGGGAAAATTGATTCCCTGGGCACATTTATACTTATATTCTTATACATGATCTCAAGAATATTATTTTACACGGAGACCTCTACGCTGTATTTATTATGTACTACGTATTCTATGATGCTTAGTCAGTCATAAGGCTGACTTGAGTCTGGTGGGATATATAGATCCCAAACATCTGCAGTGCCAAGATTAGCTATCACTGTTTCAGAATTTTGTGGGGTTTTTGCTGAGCATCATGGAAACTGTAGTTCACAAACCTGACTTTCTAATCTTTGCATACTTAATGATGTTTGTGTATGTTTGTTTTAGTGAATATTCCTATAAAAAAAAAAATCAAAAATATACATACTTTTTACAGCGGATGTCTGAGCACAGAACAAAGTGAGTTATTACAGGATAATGCTGTTGACTAAACTTGATATAGAGGTAAAATCTGTTGCTTCCGATGTTAACATTCATTCTCAATATTTAGCTGCTGACTAGTAAAAGGTAAACAAGATATGACGTGATAATCTGCTTAGGACATATTTAGTTCTGAACCAAAGGAGATTACGTATTTTAGACTGGTGTTAAGGATTTGCAAGTATGCAGTTATATGCTGGTGTTGATCATGCCTCTGTAAGGACACAGCAATTTATTACCCAGCAATTCTCCCCACTTTACTCCTGTAAGGAGGGGGCGGAGCCTGAGTCTGAACTGATCAGACGTGTCTCGGTGGAGCTCCTCACGAGGTGGCACACCAAAGCTGATATTCATGGCAACTCCTGCCAAACGGATTAAAAAACACCAGATATCGAGGAAGGAATGGGGAGACTATCCAAGAAGGTTGACCGACAAAATCTGCAACAGAGTCAAGATATTGGTGTGTTACTATCAAGGCTGCAACCTTCTACGCACTTACTCCCTACCATCTGAGAGATGTTGCTGACTCGTCTTCCGAAAACTCATCCGAACTTGAACAAGGGAAAAACCACACTGGGCAGAAGAGTGATCTTGTGGACACACCAGCGACGAAGGCAGAAATTGACAGATTAGTACGGGAATTTCGGGAGCAGTGGTAAAAAAAACAAACTCAATTCGGAACTCATCTGTGTGCAAGCTAACGTTGCCGGTATCGACACCCTGACAACAACGCTCCAAGACACGTAGTCTGAAACAAAGGCACAAGTTGCCACTCTGACACAACAAGTCTATAACATGAACTGCCAAGTATCGGTACTGGACGCTAGGCTGAGACACACAAACATATGGGTGAGAGGCATACCGGAGTCGGTTGAGCCCACTGAACTCTGGCCTTATATTGAAAAGATGCTGACTTCTTTGCAACCCAACTAAGCGAAAGATTTGCTGAACGATGCTCCTCGTATTCCGAAAGGCACAGAGAGCACTATCGGCGGTCCCAAGAGACGCGATCATCAAGCTGGCGACTGCGGGGGTGATGTCAATTTTTAACTTGGGCACCAAGTCACACCCGTGCTAAGGTGTTGGGTTGGTGGCACCCACAGAATGTGGTAACTTTGCCCATTTTTCGCAGTACTCCCTTGTGTCTGTGGGCGCACTCATTCGAGAGAGTCCCATTTCCCCCCCTTTATTCTGCATCCAGGTCCTCTTTATTCCCAGGTTTATCTACACCCCTGTGTTTTTCTTCTTTAACCAATTCTCTCTCATTTTAGAAGTCAATAAAATGTTTTATTGATTCAAATTTACATTACCTAGGGCACCACTATAGAACCTTAAGTTTTTGCATTCTACCACTTTTCTCCCTTTTCTCCTTTCTTTTCTCTCTCTCCTCGGCTCCCCTAATTTTCCCCCAAAGATCCCAGTTTACATACACAGCCATGCCATCATTGGGATGCTGCTTAGCGTATGAAGTAAAGATCATCCCCTTTATCAATCCCCGATCTCTGGTTAGCTAATCTTCTGGATTTTTGAAATGTAATTGGTTATAATTCATAAAACCTTGTATTTAAACCAGCCATAGAACAATGCTCTGTGCAAAACTCTGGGACATTTCTATGACATTGTGGTATTGGACCACACTCCTCGCATCCAAGTTGCTGCTCTGTACTGAAAGAAACTCCCTTTGTTCACTACCCATTTAAAAAAAAAAAAAACAATTTGGTTGTATTAATACATTTCCCATATTCTCCATTTTTAACTTTCGGTCTAATGGCAACAAGCTGATTTGCAGGACTCTATATAAATCACTGAAATGTAGGATTTGCTGCTTGTACACAGAATACTGCACTGCCAGTTAGCCTCAAGGCCTTTCTATCCTCTTAATACTTGTACATTGAGGTCATTCCTGCTCACCTTTCTGTATAAAATCTAACAAGATGCTCAGCACAGTGGAAACTTGTCTTCAGCTTGATGGAAGGTTAACATTCAAATTACTGGACGTTAATAGGCCAAAGGCAGTATTTTAAGGCTGGCTTGGGTCACAAGACAATTTAACACTTCTTTTATAAACTAGGACAGCAAATAGATTTATATAACATTTTATGACTATATTGTTAATTGGCTATTGTTAGAAGCTCAGTGACACATAACTGTAACTCAAGTACAGGCTACAGGAAGAAAACATTGCTGCTCGCGGCCAGCCATACAAAGGTTAAAACAGACCCAACACTGTATCCGTTGCATGTTATGTGTTTCTTTATTATTTTACATCTTTTTTTGATCCAATAATTTCCTATTTCTGCATCTAAAATGTTCTGTATGCAGGCTTACTTAAGACATTTTGCTTGTAGCATTGGAAATGTATAACAAAGAAAATGCCATGATATTGGCATCAATTTGAATACATGTCCGTTTCACTCTTCAGATTAATGAAAGCAGAGCGGCTGTTTGACAGACCTGTAGATTAAAAAAAAAAAATCAATACTAAAGGGCACCTAAACTTTTAATTTAAAAAAACAAACAAACAATCCCCCCCCCCCCCCCCCCCAAAAAAAACCCCTTTGTTTTAGTTTATGGAATACTTGGCACTAAAAGCATACTTTTACAGGTTTTCTGTCAAGGTATGATGCTCTCAAGGTGTTTTCCTCTTCTCTCCAAAAATGACAGCCCAACATTTTTAGGGAGCCACTCCAAGAGATGGCAGTCAGATGAAAAGGGATGCCAATTCACATGTACCCAGCACATATTGTATTTTTAATGTGAAATTGATGGATGTGCGATCAGTCAACCTTTTTAAGTAGGTTGGTAAAAATTCTACCTTCTGTTTTTTAAGATGTTAACGATTTTGTCATTTCACATATTTTCTTGTATTTCTGAAGAATGTAACTCAGTAAGGGACACTTTAACCCCTTAGTGACCGAGTGCTCTGCTGCATTTGATGTACCTTGAAGACCAGAATTCCATTATTTTTGTCATATGTATAATTTTTTAATGGACGGATAGGGCTTTCATTTGATACTATTATTTTCATCATATGATATAATTTACTATTAAAAAAATATCAAATATGATGAAAATATGCCATAAAAAAAATAGGTCAAAGTTAGAAAAAGTGTTTTTTAAACAATTACAAATGGTAAAAAAGACCCCGTCTATATATTTCTAATATTTGTCCTGAATTTAGAAATACCATTTTTGTCTGTTTTATTTCAACTAATAGGGCAATAAACAATATTAGTGTTATTTTGTTTTCTAACCATTTTCTTCTACAGTGCCCTTTTTATCTCAACCCTAAATTTACCCCAACCATAACTTTACCCTAACCCTTAATCGAACCCCACCGCTTAATCTAACCCTTGTACTCACCCGAACCCCCCTGTAACCTCAATTATGACCCTAACCTTAGATCTTGGTTTAGTAGATCTAGAGTTAGCTTTTTCCATTTATTTAGTTATTTTATTTATTTATTTAATTTACTTTCTATTTTTAACTGTAATATTATTAACTGCCTCTAGGGGCAGTCAAGCAACGGTTTCAGAGCAATGGAAGAGATTTTTTTTCTCTCTCCTCCGTTGCTCTCCTCTGTATTGGAGAAGCATGTTCCTTCAATACAGCACTCACCGGTGATCGCGGTGCCCATGGGTCCACAGAAGGTGTTGCATGATGCCTCAATCGAGGCATCATTGCAACACTTCACACACATAGGCAGTGATCAACTTTCACTGCCTATGTGTGTAACATGCATACGATCACATTCGTGGTGATCGTATACACGCGTGCAGGGGGGGAGGGGGGGTCGGGTTGGAAAGCACTCTTAGATCTGGGAATAGCTGCAGACATGTAGCATTGTGCTAAGGAGCGCAAAGCTACATGAAAACTGAGGACGTGTATATTTACGTCCTCATGGTCCTCAAGGACCATGCTTTTCAGGACGTATATATACGTCCACATGCGTTTTAGGGGTTAATGCTGATGTTATTAAAATATTCTATTTACATGTGTGTACATATATGTATTTGTTTTTAATTCGAATTGCTCAACACACTTTTTTTTGTTTATAAGGCTTTGCAGAAACAATGGCCCAAAAGTGACCTAATCTAAACTGCTGTTTTTAGTGCACAGTGTAATTTTTAGTTTATGTTAATTCTTCTAAAACCATTTAATAATAAAAGCGTTCTAGCTGGTATGAGCATTTTGTGTTGGTTAATGCACAGGTTGAACAGCAAGACGTGTTCAGTCCTCAATGCTTTTGGTTAGATTCCAGACAGTGTCATCTTGGCTATTTATCCTCCTGAGGTAAAGAAAAAATAATAACATTACGAAGCACAACTGAACTTATTTTTTTTACTTTTTTTTTTTTTTACACCTCTGGAAGATTACATTTCAGACTGTACATGTAGTCTTGACATTGTGACCATTTCACAAAGTCAGTGCTGATGATGATGATAATACTAAGAAGAAACACAATGGCAATACCTAGGGAGGAGACTGGAAATCACCCAAGGTCCATTGATGGGCAGCAGGAAGCTGATTCTGGGTAAGAGTTATGCACCAGAACTCCGTCTGGCTCTGGCAGAAACAAATTGCCAAATAAAAGTGAACACCAGAGTCCTTAATAAATACACCAAGACACCGGATCAAAGCCTGTGCTATTTTCTCATCACAGAGGGTCTAATATCTCTACAGTGAGCTTACCCAATCAGTCTTCAAAGATATTATCGGACCAGTAGTTATAGTCTATAGTGTGCGCCCTGCATGTACCACATGTGATTCTTATTAGAAAGTCAGAGCTGTATTGTGCTCATAGTATTTGTGGATATCCTATACATGGCACGCACTACACCCTCTCTTGTCACACGGATTTGCTGGATGGCACATGATACATACTTTGTGATCCTTTTAGTTGTTGCTGGAAATGTCTAGAATCCAGCTTTCAAGTAATGGGGAGCAGCTCTTGTTTACCTTGCAAGATTTGTGAGTTTTAAAATCGCAGCACGCAGTGATAGTGCTTAATCCCGATGTGCATCAGTTGCCACCTTGTGTGCTCAGTGGTGAACATGGGTAAAAAAGGTGAGTGTTTTTAAGGGAGGCACAATTTTCTGCACATACGTGCCAGGAAGTTTAACAAAAAAAAGTGATTGGCCTTTCATCAACCCTCTAAAATGTCATGCACTCTTGGTTTAAAATGTTTGGGTGTTTTCTGTTTCTCTATCACTTTTACTCCCTGCTTCCTCTAAAATGAGCGGGTTCTTTCATCTGGAATAATTTAAAGTTCATGGATTTCATTGGAGAAATGCAATCGACTGTCAAGAACCTGCTTTGAGATGTCTGCCCATCTGTAGATATGACTTTTGTTAAAAGTGCAAGAAGTTTTACTTTTAAGGTTATTTTCATAATCTCTTAATATACAGAATTCATGTCTGAAACAACAGACAAATGAGCAGTGTTTCATTAAAACCTGGTAATGTTGGAATTGCTAACATTTCATTGTTGCAAATTGAAAATCAATGGAAAACACTATCAAACTGGGGTTTGTTTAATTTAAAGGACAATTAAACTTTTTTTTTTTTTTTAATACACTGTGTGTGCAGCAGGGAATTGTACAATGATACAAGTGTTCCTGCTCCACACAGTGTATAAGTCTGTCTGTCCTCCTAGGGTATTTATTATCCTCCATGTAGTGCGCTTGCCAAAACAGCTGACAAATAGCTAGACCAAAGTGCGCATGCGCTCTTACCTTACATCTTACCACAGCTGATCCGAAGGGGGCAAGAGGGGTGTGTGCGTCCTTCGCGCATGCACCGTCCTGGCAAAGTTACAGCTGTAACTTTATGCGCATGCGCGGTGAGTGAGTTCTACTGCGCCTGTGCAGTAGAATTCACTCGAGAAATTTGTCAGAACACCGGCCTGACACCTTTTAAAAGAAAGTTTTTGTGAATTCAAGCCGAAGTCAAACATCTAGTGAAAGCTCAGATACATTTTATATTTGAATGCTTTTTTTGTGTGTGATTTTCTTCTATATTCTGCAACATATTTGTTTTTTGGATATAACTGTTCACATGTATATATTTTTTATTATGGAAAAGAAAGCTGTCCGTGCCCTAATCTTTTTGTAGTCTAAGTTTATAGACTGCACTACACTAACAGGTATATAGAAAAGGAACTCTAATATCAGTCTCATAGGTACCAAAGATTGACGTATAGAAGAAACTTATAGTGCAAACGAGTTATGAAAATAAATCAAGTTTGTTTTGTCTAGTAATAAGACTCGCACGTTAAAACTGCAAGACAGACCTGCTTTCTTGCTAATGGCTCAAGTATGTAGCACGGGTTACCAGTTACTGAAACCTTTGCTTCCCAGGAACCGGCCTTCCACAGCTTGAATGGCTGCCAACTCCCACTATTCTCTCCCCAGCCTGACCTAAATATAGATGGTACCTCTTGGCTGACAGCAAGGAAGTTTGGGGGGTTGTCTTTTATAAGCAGGGTCATCATATATTTGAGCAAATACGGTAAGTATATCATCAGAAAGCTCCAATTTAAATTTAGTTTTAAGTACTGCTGCGGGTGTAGGTGCAAACTATTGCTGTATGTCTTAATAGCTCTGGCACCTCTTTATCTAACCGTTGCAAAGTACAAGCCAGGAGCCTCTATGTTAAGGTATTCTCCAAGTGAAGATATTTTCTGAACTCTTGTGAATGAAGGCTACTTGGCTTTTGGTCACATTTAAAGAGGAATTAAACCCTTAAAGTAAAAATTTGACAAATCAAAAGTTTCCCCTAATATCTTATACTGGTCTAATGAGCTGGAACAAAAAAAAAAATGCCAGTAAAACGTCAACATATTCTGTGCTCCTCCTTATACTAGAGTGTTGATACCTTGTGTCTGTCTGCCTATATTCTCCCTCCTACTACGGTGTTCATATTCACATGCACGTTTGCTTTCACTCCTCCTTCACCATAATCCTTCCTGAGTGTGAATATGAATGTAAATGTGTACAAATACCGTACTTTCCTCCCTTCCAGCTTACATGATTGACACACACACACCTCTAGGTGGGACTTCTTTTGAATGACACTTTTCAGAAGTACCAGTGAACAATGCTATTATTGAATAGACAGTATTGTCGCATGCACAGTGCTTGCTTGAATTGTTACACAAGTTTCCATTGGCTCAGTGCTTTGTTTACAGATGGCTTGCCAGTACTAATTGAGGTTGATGGCAATGGTTTACAGACAGAATGTGTACACACTGGGTGTGTTAGAGAAGATAACATGCTGTAAATAATTTACAATCTAGAACTAACCTCTGTTTTGCTTATTTCCTGCCTGCTGGGCAGTGGTTTTATTTGGAACACAAACATGTACAGACACTTTACTAAGTGTAATAGTCATATTATATGGTTCTGAATGCTCCGAATTTACTAGAATGATATAATATTGGTAAAAGGGAACAGTTTCTAAGAATAATTGAGTCTCTGCCATGGACGTCTTTTGATGTCTGTATTGTTCTCTAATTTAAAATGGTGAAGTGCTGAGACTATATAGATTTAAAGGTTGGATACGCCTCTCTGGAATGTCCTATTGATTGGCTATTGTTTCGGTTTCCTCAAGAACTTGCTTGACGACCAAGAAATGTCTGATCCAGCAATTATTATTGGTGATAATAAAATGTTAGTTTATTATTTAGTTGGCCCAATGAGAGCTCAAGGAAAGGCCAGCAAACATAAATCAGCGGACACAAATAGCTCAACTCAATTACTAGGGAATGGCAACAGAAACCTCTCTGACCAAATTGTCCCCAGTTATTTGTTTTGCAGGAAATGGGTTATTAAATATCATAGTATCCATATATATTCAGATGATTAAACTGGATGCAGTATGAATTCTGGTTGCTGTGTAACGTTACTGAATAAACCATGTTTTGAACACATGAGCAAGCTTGTGACAATAATGGTCATTATCATTTGCCTAAAAGAAGATGGCACAAAACATTGTTTATGCTGTAAATTGGACACTACAGTTTAAGCCATCACTATATATTACATAAAAACTATAGACGTACAAATATATGTACATGTTCTTCAAGAAGGAAAAGCAAAATACATGCATACACATCCTAGAACATGGGTGTCCCAAGTTTTTCCCACAGTGGGCCACTTCACCAGAAATGTTTGTGTGCGTGTATCACAGACTCCACAGTAATAAAACTCACACTGCACATTACTTTATCACAATAACACATGCAGTCACAACTAACACACATACACACTTACACATATTCATAGACAGTCATACACACACGCGCGCGCGCACTCACACTCACACCAAAACCCTTACACACACTTTTACAGACACCCTTGCACCCACACACTGCCTTACGGACAGACACACATTCCTTTTCTTTTTTGTGGCATTTGTCCCCCTCCCAGCTTATTTACCTTTTAAATGCAGGGAGGAGGATGGTTCAGGCACACCATCTTCTGAACTCCGGGATGTCATTGGACTTCCGGAGCTCTGACAGCATCAGAGCGTGAGGGGGCGGAGCATGCACCCCTCACGCTGCTCTCAGCTCAATATGCCCAATGTAGGCACGCCACGGAGGTACGGTTCTGGCATACAATCTCGGGCAGGCCACACCTCCATCTCCAGACGGGCCGCGTTTGGCCTGCGGGCCGCACGTAGGACGGCCCTTTCGTCGAAGATAGGATATGTACAAATGTATCTGCAGATATTTCAGAGAAGGGCTTCTGAAATGAGAAGTTTCACTTCCTTAAAGTACCACTAAACTTTTTTTATATTTTGTTCAGTTATGCTTCAAATCTAGAAGCACAGGTAAATAAATGAGTGCTGGCAGGTATCTTCTAACTTACATGCTAGTTTGTCCTCTAACCGTCACTCATGATGCTTCCATAGGAAGCTGCAGCATTCTTAACCTTTTTTTATCTTATGACTGGACTTGATACATTATTGCGCATGAGTAGAGGGTGACTAGTGAGAGTGCGCACTGGCTCACACTGGTTTTGAAATATTTACTTTTTAATAATTTATTTCATCTTGAATTCAATTATGGAAAGGTTTTAAGACGTTGTAAAACGTGACTTTTCAGCTGGCTGTAGAGGAACCTGGTGAACCTAACATATAGAATTTATTTTAACATTGCAAGCACTTTTGTATATGTGTCTTTGATATTAAGTCTATATTTATAAGGCACATCATGCTGGAATTGTTTTCTGCTCTCCATTGCTAGTTGCAAAGTGTGCTGCCAGTTTGCTATTGTTCCGAGGTTTTGCAGAGCTTGTAATTTCCCCCTCCCTCTCTATATATCAAGTGGGTTTAACTGCCTGTGTAGGGGGGAGGAAGTCTCCTTACTGGCAGCTTCTAAAAATGCCAGTGAAACAAATGCCTGCTCATGAATGATGGCCAAGAACTTTCCTACCAAGAAACGCTTGGTTTGCTTTCACCTTAACTTTTATATTCTGGCAACGATTTTATTTCAAAGACTGTATTTTATCTCCAATAAAATTTAAGATGGATAACTGCTCAAGTCAGAGCTGGAGTTTTCTTTCTAAATCTAGTAGCCAGCAGTTTCTTACATTGAAGTTGTTACACAACAGCAATATGCATGCATAAAACACTTGTTTATTAATAGGGATCGACCGATATTGATTTTTTAGAGCCGATACCGATAACCTGTGAACTTTCAGGCCGATAGCCGATAACTTATACCGATATTTCGTGCATTTTAATTTTTTGGGAAAAAAAACAATTTCTACACAAATCTGCTGTTAAATGAACATGTTTATTGTTAACGTTTAGCTTTTTTTTGTAAATCTTTTTCATTGCTAAATAAAAATAAATAATGCAGCAAAACAATGGTGATATGGTCAAATACAACAAATTGGACCACTTTTTTTTTTTTTTTAAATAAATATCAGTCAAAAGGTAACAAGAACAACAATGTTCAATTGCACATAGTCCATACTTAGATTAAATCTTAGTAAAATGAGCAGCAATGACATAGGCAATTATATCAAAGGGACACTACAGTAAATATAAGCAAGGCATCAAAACAGCTTAATTAACCCCTTAGTGACAAGACATTTTCACCTTGACTTTCCCTTGGTGACAATGGCTGTTTTGACATTTCTAGGGTGTTTGTGTTTAGCTGTAATTTTTTGCTTTCTCACATACAGTACCCACACAAATTATATGTTGTTTTTATCGTCATAAGAAGGGCTTTCATTAGATACCATTATGTTCATCATATCTTATAATTTACTACAAAAAAAATCATAAAATATGATAAATTAAAAAAAACCCACTTTTTCTAACTTTGACCTAAAATATAATTTACACAAATAAAATCATTAAAAAAGACCCCGGCTAAATAGTTTCTAAATGTTGTCCCGAGTTCAAAAATATGCATGTTTCCATATTTTTCGGTATTTTTTTGCGAGTTATGGGGCAAAAACCAAAAATAGTGTTTTTTGGTTTTTTCCTATATTGATCTTTTGACCCCAACCCGAACCCAAAATTTAACCCTAACACTAAATTTAACCCCAACTCTAATCCTTATTATATCCCTTAATATTTTTTAACTTTAATTTAATTTTAACCCTATCCCTTATGCTAAAAAATATTTAATTTTAACCCTATAGGCTAATATAGCTAAATAACCTATTTTTATTTAATTAAATATGTATTTTAATTATTTTCCATTGCAATGCTACTAAACCACCACTAGGGGTAGTCAAGTAGCATATTCAGAGCGACGGAAGTGAAGTTACTTTCACTTCCGAAGCTCAGACCGGCAGAGGACTTAGCCATATTGACGGAGCAGCATGCTCCGTCAATATGGCTCCCCACGATCGCTCCGTGGGGCGATCGTGGGGGTCCCAAAATAGAAATATCGGTGCTGGCTATTGCCTCGATGTCGAGGCAATAGACCAGCACTGTTAAACCGGTTTTCGCGATCGTTGATCGTGAAAACTGCTTCATTCAAATATTATCGGCATTATCGGTAAAGTTAGATGCCGATACCGATAATTTAGGAAACTGTGAATATCGGCCGATAATATCGGTTAATCCGATAATCGGTCGATCCCTATTTATTAACCCCTTAAGGATAGATGCTGTTTTACACTTATGAGGTGTTTGTGTTTAGCTGTCATTTTTCTCTTTGTATGCACATATGTTTTTAGAAGCATTAGGTTAAGGCATTCTTAAAGGAACATTGGACCTTTTTTAACCCTTGCTTTCTATGGAAGCATGGCAACTGTCGGTCAGACGATAAACTGGCATGTACTATCAAAAGTACCTGCCAGTTTATCCTCACACTAGGAACAACTAACATTTCACTTGTGCTTCTATATTAAAACCACAAGGGAAATAAAATGTTTAGTATTCCTTTAACCAGTTTGCAACAATGAAAGTACAAGGTAAGTCATGGAAAAGATGTCACTTAGTAACAGAGGACATACCATGTACGTTATGTGGTGAAACCGGCATAGGCAGTGATCAATGGTTGCTGCCTTGGTTTTGCCAGTGTTGCTATGATGCCTCTATCATGGCATCAAGCAACACCAAAATTTGGTTCGCCAGGGATCCGAGATCACTGTGCGGATGCGCCATATTTGATGGCAGCATGCCCCTCCAATGTGACAGCAAGGGCTCCGAAAGTGATCAGAGATCTAGGGTAAGGTTTACAAATGGGTGAAAATTATGGTTAGTATTAGGGTGATTATGTTTAGCATCAAAAGGTCAGTGTGGGAGAAAAACACAACTTTTGGTTATTAATCTGTAACTTGCAAAAAACAACAGAAGAACATGTAAACATGGGCTGTTTCTAAGCGCAGGAAAATTAACAGGTTTGTTAATTCTTGTTTGTAGATGTATACACTATTTTTAATGTACAGTTTAGATAGAAAAAAAGTTTATTTTTGCAATTTGTTTCATATTTTATGAGTGTTATAGCACCCTCACATAATTAAATACTGTTTTTATCATGACTAACTGGGGTTTTCATTAGATAAAACTGAAAATAGCACATTACCTTTTTCCTAACCATTTTCTCCTACCTTTTTAACTCTAAACCTAGATCTACAGCTAACTAAGGCTGTACGTTAATCATCGCTTCAGGAGCTCTTGCCCACAACATTTGAGTGCCTTTCAACATGGTGCTTATGATCTTTTTGAGTGATCATATTGCCACCGGGCCAACACCAGCTATGTGGAGGAAGCAGTCACGGACTCTTATTTAGACACAGGATGTACATCTTTTGGTGTTAAGGGGTTAAACAATGTTTTAAGGTCAGTCTCATATGATTATTTTCCTATGTGTATATAGGGTGTATACATGTTATGTATGTGAAGTTGCATAGAAATACTGTGTTTGCATGTGCTAGTGGTAGAGTGGTTAGCTGGCCTGTGTTTGGTATGGACTGATGAACAAAAGTTGGCCTATGCAGTTTACCATTGTGTTGGTATAAGCTAGTGGTACAGCGTGGTCTGGAATGTCCTAGTGGTAGAATGTGAGGATAATATCTTCCAGTACACTATTGCTCCAATCCATATATTTAGTGGTATAGGAAAATTCCTAATCTGTAAGACATGGAAGCATGTTGGCTACATAACCTAGCAGCAGTTGCTGATTTTATTTTGAGACAACCTAGCGGCACCCTTTTCATTGTATTTTATGTTTACAGTTTAGGGAAAGTAGCTACAAAAAATTGACTAATTACACAGGAGGAGCTCTTAGTAAGTTATTGGAGGTATCCCTTTAAATCAGTGATTACCAAGGCAGACCTCACTACAGTCTGTCTTGCCAGGTTAGCCAGTTATGTGAAGGGATTTTCATGAAGGTAAACTTTAGTCATTTAAAATTTGTCCTTCATTTTGCTACTTCTGAATATTTATTTTGGCAATCTATAGATCCAAAGCATGCTAGGGTATAATTTGCATGTATCATACCATCTCCAGTGGTATGGAAGTGCCACTGTTAAGCATAAGTATATTGCTTTTAGTAAACCTTGGTGTTAATTTTTTCCCTATTGCCTTTATTTCGCCATTTAATGATAATGTTCCCTATGTGCATGCTCTTAGAATAATTAATGTCAGATATTTTCTGGGGATGTTACGGTTACCCAATGTAATGGTAGTCATTTTATCTGCCTCAGAAGGATGAAGGCTCCGTTATTACACTAAAACATGTATTATGTGGCATTTCATCGGTTTTATTTTTGAGATACTTTGATTCTCTACCACTGTCTGAGCATAAAAAGGCCTTTTTATGTGATCTTTGCTCATACCAATGAACCATCTCTTTTACACTGGTACAAAGCTGTTAGTACAGGTCTGATCAAGGAAGGTAAAGTCTTTTAACTGGAGAGTGGGTTACATTTGATTTTGTAAAAAAGAGAACTACTTGTTTGATGCTACAGTTGTGCTGTTTTGGTTCCCAGTGGAGCTGTGAAAAGCTTGTTTTCCAGCTATGCTGTTTGTTTACAGGGGAGGGAATCTGAATGTGCTGACCTTCATGTTCATAACTGTGAAAAAATGTGTGTATGTTGGAAGTTTTGTGTTTTTTCTCTTTTTCCTTCATTCTTTATTATCTGCTCTTTTTTGTTTCTCATGGTTAAATTCTGATTTTTGTAAACATTTCTCAACATGGGAGGGGGGAGGTTATGTATAAAGCGAGTGCATGGAGAAAACAGTGGCACTATGATTTCAATCCCCTTACGAACAAAGTCAGTAGTTATTGCTGTGTGTGCTGGTCCCATACCTCCCGGTTACTACTCTGGTGCATACAATGTTTAAAGAAACAGGTACTGCCAACCTCTGCCAAACCCAGTTTGACAGAGGTGCAATTGCAGCACATAAGTGTTGTGATGTAAAATGTTTTTGCCTTTTAATCGGACAGAAGTAATCTTCTGTCTGATTGAAAGTTAGTGTGGGGAGGTATCCAGTCTCCCTATATAAGCCCTGACTTTTGTTAATCAAAGTCCATTGATGTCTATTTCTCTATGAAATGTAACTATCTTTAAACTCGTATTTTTTTTAAATTGTTTTCAGAACCTTTTTTTTTTTTTTTTTAATCTGTGTTGTGAATCACATATGGGTGAAGCCATGTGGCAGAATCCACAAAATTAGAATTTTCAATCATGCAGTGGCAGAGGAGAAGGCAACCTATGGCTTTCTGGCTGTTGATTAAAGTACTGGTGAATGATTCATAGTCTAGAATGGTGTCATTCTCTTCTGCTCATATATGAGAACACTTAGACATTCACACATTCTATACAAACATTTGTATTTGTATAATCTGAAATGTAATTTAGCGAAGCAATATGTAAACATAACCAGACACTAACATATAGAGGAGGACCCTTAGCAGCTTTCTGTGAAGCGCAATCCAAATGAAACCACAGTGCCAGTCGAGGACTGGATTCATTATTTCACTCTTTCGGTAATATTGTGATAATATGGACCTGCTACTAGTTACTTTTATGTAATATGTCAATGTGAAACTTCATAGAAGTGTATGACTATACAATATCATTATTGATTCTGCCACTGCACCAGCTTATAAATACAAAACTAGACAGCTAGTCCCATAATTTTGTCTCAGGCTTGCTGAGGGAGGATTGGAGCTATAGTTAATTAGCATTATAAATATTGCGTCTTATCCGACTAAGCAGTTTGTAATTCATAAAATGGTGGTCTTCAATTTCTGAACAAGATGGCACTTTGCTGTAACCTCTCGTGGGACTTGTTTTCAGTTAAGATGTGCTTGGGGATTGTGTGAGCCTGTGTGTTTACTGCTTTAAAGGTGTTTACACAAGCAAACGTGGAGGGTTTTTTTTGCATAAAGTGTGTAATATATAATTTAAATATGTGTATATTTATTAAGGTCCCCTCTGCTGATCCCATGCAAATACGAGGGTCTCTCTCACTGCGCTAGTAGAGCGAGTCGGTCGCCGACCAGATGGCTGCCTGCTTCCTATGGAAGCATGGCAGCTGTCTGTCAGAGGATAAACTTTCATGTTCTATCAAAACTACATGCCAGTTCATCCTCACAATAGGAACAACTTACCTTTCACTTGTGCTTCTAAATTACAAGTACAAGTGAAATATAAAGTTTAGTGTCCCTTTAACTATATACAAGACCGTGGCACTGGTCTTAGTGTTGTCCTTTTAAACCTTCTTTTTTGAGAGGTTTTAACTTTTATTGCTGTGTAAATAACAGTTAGTGGTACAACGCCCTGCTTGACACAAGCTCTACTTTTATGCCAGAGGAAATCCCTCTGAGGAGAGCGGCTTGGAACTGAAGCCAAACAGAAGCGTGGAGTGACAGGACTGAATTAGTCTGCCTGTTCTGTGGCAGTGAAACAAATTGGAAATCATACATATTTAAGAACCGCAAGTAATTTTGTGTGTGTGTAAAGTGACACTTTTAAAAGACAATTGTGAAGCCTTAAATAACATTGTATTGTGTAACTGAGGAGACCATGATACGTAACGGTTGCCATTCCCAGGAAAGTAAATGTCACTGATTTTATATTTTGGCAGTGCTTGCTGCACAGGAAAGGGCTGCCATCTTCTCGCTTGGGTCCAATCTTCTACTTTCTGACCTAAACTTCCTGCAATCCCACCACCCTGTCAATCACCGTTGCATGCGGTTGATAGCCAGGGGGGCACACCGAATTTGGAAGCGAGGACTGCAGGAAGCTTAGGTCAGAGAGGACATCTGACCCAAGCAAGAAATGGCAGTGCTTATATGTGCAGCAAGAACTGCAAAAAGTTCAACAACGTGTCATTTATTTAAAACGGCTATGTAAGGCTTGACAGTTGTCTTTTAATTACACTCATAGTACATTTATTATCCTCGTAAATAATTTTCCCATGGTGCAGTGCAAGACTTCTTGGTTCCCTGGTGCTTCAAATACCTGTGAGTCACTGCAGAGATTTTAGACCATAATTACATCAATGGATTTGCTGCATCTTTTAAAACCTCCTCAGCATTTTTACCTTGGTTTAATTATAACATAACACTTGAAACCAAAGGATGCATTTGTATTTTGATGGCTCAGTGAACTACCAAGCTTTCTTGGCTGGACACCTAATCAGTGTTTTATTCTGTACTGTATTTGATGTAAAGCAGTCCCAGCAAATAGTGGTTCCTGTGACCTTGTTTACATGCTCAGAATAACGAGAAGTCACTGGCACGCTGCTGCTGCTGCATCCTTATCCATCACTGCACTGATCAATACCATGGTTACTATTCTTGTCCCACTTGTGTATTCCTCTTAAGATTTGGCATTGGAACAAACAGATGACAAGTAACATAGGTGGACCTGCCTTAAAGGGACACTAAACGTTTTTTCACTTGTGCTTCTAATATAGAAGCACAAATGAAATGTCCATTGTCCCTAGTAAATAGATAAATTGGCGTGTACTTTTGATAGTACACGCCAGTTTACCCTCTGACCGACAGTTGCCATGCTTATATGAAGCAGGCAGCCGACTGGTCGGCCTTAACTAGGCCCACCCTGCTGATCCCATGCAAAAATTAAAGTCTCTCTCTGCGCTAGCAGCGAGAGACCCTCACATTTGGCTGTCAGAGCGGTTGTCAGCACGTGACAACCGGGAACTGCTGTGTCTCGCATGTGAGACACAGCAGATGGTAAACCAGAGTGGATCTAAGATACACATCGTGTTTACTTTCAAAGACCGGGACATGTATTGTTTAACCCTTGCTTCATTGAAGGAAGCAAGGGTTAAAAAAGTTGGAATATCCCTTTAAGGGTATTGAAAAAACAAATGAGCAAAAAAACCAACAAACTATCCTTAAAATCTTCCTTTGTGCCCTTTCTCTCAGTTCAATATGCATCTAAGACTTCATACGTGCACATTAGGTGTTACCATTAATCCATGTGAGCATGGTGATTAGGCCTAGGTTAAAATAATAACTGTTTTTTATTTTTAAAAAGTACAGAGAATTTTGGGTACCTCATTTGTCTTTCTGGCAGAATATGTTTTGGCACAAAATGCCATATATAATGGATTATTTCTCTATACTTCATTATAAAGTATTACATATCATATTTGTTTAGTTTTGAGATGTTAAAATGCATGCTTGTACATAATAGTTCGTTGCAAACATATTTTGTATTTTAACAGCTTTGCTTTTGTAGGTAGTAAGTAAGCTATTGCTTTATCAAGTCATCTTCCCTTTGGTACTGACTGATTTGGATCACTAAGACTTTTTTTCCCCATATATGTTTAAAGTGGGTCAGGTCTCTTTAAATATGTATAGTTTGTCATAATGCAATATGTTTGGTTGAAGCATGTTAGATCCTTTTGTAGCTGAAGCACATTTCCAGATTGAACGACTCTTATTTCTGATAAAAGATGACAATTTGGCTTTCTTGTGTTGATTGGCAGGATACATTATTGTGATTATACTTTGAATTGAAGAAAAGCCATTTTTAGACATAGAAGAAACAGCGCAAATTTGAATTTATCTCCTTGGCTCATCTCTCCATCAAAGTAATTTCCCTGGCAGCCATCAATTTTGTCTTTATTCATTCTCACCTACTTTCTAGAAGAGATGACAGAAAAAAGTGGCGTTTCCGTTTATTGTTTCTTCTATGGAATAGCTGATGCCACCAGATAATGCATGATTTTAAGGATGAACACAACTAACCAGACAATATTTTATGTTTATATAATGGTTCTTAAACCTTTTTTTTTTATTTTTTTAAAGGTGTGTGTGGTATTAAATGTCACTTATTTTCTGCAATTTTATTTGCAAATAAGGTCTCCAAATCTGAATGTATTGGATAACAATTACCCCTTTGCTTTGTACCGTGCTAGCACTCAAGTGGTGGTATTTTGTTTAGTTATTTTATGCTCTGTACCAAGTGCTCTGTAGCTTCTTTAAGAAGGAATAAACGTTTTTCCCCTTTATTTCATATTAATGAGGCAGTCAGGGTACTTTTTCCTTATCCTGGTGATGTTGGGCTGGATATATTCAGTATGGACTCACTGTAAACATTATGGTCACCAAAAAAAAAAAAAAAAAATATATATATATATTTATCTATCCCCCAACTTTACTCTATCTTTACAATGTGATCATGTCTGCGTGTCCAAGATCTGTGGGCTGATGCTATTTCGGGTATCCTTTAGTTTTGCTGGAGTTCATCGAATATCATTTATCATGTTCATTAGAGCTGTATAATCCCAGATGTTATGTACAAGCAATATTCCCCTCTGGCACTGGGAAGCAGGATTTAGCGGTGCACACAATCCTCACATGGATACCCAGTTTATTTTTGTAGGTTTAATGATGACACTTGATCTACTTTACAGCATCAAAATACCTGTGCTCTTCAAAGTATGATGACTTTGGTAGCTTTGTTTAGTATCTCTCATGTACAAGTACACTTAATGCAGGGCTTGACAAATTTATTTTATTCTAGGAGCCAGCAAAATTTTTTAGGAGCCAGACAATCACGCAAACATACACGCAATTCATAAACACACACACCAACCCACGTCACATATACACCCCACACACACCAACCCACGTCACATATACACCCCACACACACCAACCCACGTCACATATACAAACCCCACACACCAACCCACTTCACAAATACACACACACACTTCACATATACACCTCCCCCTACACCTCACATATATACCCCCCTTCACATATACACCTTCCCCCACACTTCACATATATACCCCCCCTTCACATATACACCTCCCCCCACACATATACCCCCCCTTCACATATACACCTCCCCCCACACTTCACACATATATACCCCCCCTTCACATATACACCTCCCCCCACACTTCACATATAGACCCCCCCTTCACATATACATCCCTCCCCCCCTTCACATATACACCTCCCCCCCACACTTCACATATATACCCCCCCTTCACATATACATCCCTCCCCCCCACTTCACATATACAACTCAAACATACACAAGTTTTTTTTTTTCCCTTCTTAACTTCTGAGTGCTGGGTTGACAACCCAGCACTTAGCCGAAAGAGCCATGAAGATCGGCTGGGGCACGAATGTTCCCCCTCCCTGCTGCCTTACCTCATTGCTGGGGAGGGGTTACATTCGTGCCGCAGCCGATCCTCAAGGCTCTTTCGGCTGAACACTCATACACACGTGTAGCGCGAGGGGGCGGAGCTTGCTGTCTGTCCCCTCGCGCTGCAAAAGACGGATGGCAGCGGCAAGGGGAACGGCACCCGGGCGCCAGGCTCCATTTCCAGGTCGCCATGGCGACCTGGCGCCCGGGGTTTGTCGAGCCCTGACTTAATGGATAAGTAGGGATTTGTAAATGACTCCTCTGTGCTTATCTGTGACTAATGGTTTTGCTGAGGATTATAGGAATTGTAGTCTAAGTTCAGTTAGGCAGAACTATTTTCCCAAAGTGTTCGCTCCTCATTCACCCTGCAGCTTTTATTTACATCAAGATGCTGGGCCTTCACAGTCACTCTAAATCAGATTGTGATCTTTAAATCTCTTGTGACTGTTCTGATTCCAAAACTACCATCACTTGAACGAAGGTCAGAAAAGTAGCAGACCGGGTGCGTCCCAGAGAGTCTTGTAGGATTTAAAAAAATAATGAGCTTGAAAGCTAAATTTTGCCTTTCTAAATAAAAATGAATCTAAAAACAGTTGATGAAGTGCATTCTTCCAGATCGAGACCTTACCCATTTTAGAGATAATCCCATCTTTTCCCTACGAATTCCACTAAACTGGTGCACACTTTGCATTGAAATTTGTCTTGTGTGCTTCATTGCTTTCAAAGAGATTCCGACAACATTTCAAACACCACAAAATGTCATTTTTTTTTCTTTCATTTTTCTTTTAAACATTTGGTGACATGACTATTTTGGCCATGCCGTATTATACCGGTCAAGTATTTAAAACATTTTTTATGTAGGAGAGAGTCCCTATTTTGCATAAAAAGGACTTTTAGATATCATTATTTTCATCATATCCTATAATTTACTGTAAAACAAAAATAAAATATAAATTATGAAAAATGTACTTTTACTTGAAGAATATTTTACACTTTTTCAAAATTGGTTCTAATAAATGTCCTGAGTTTAGAAATAGCCAATGTTTACATGGTTTATGTTTTTATTTTGTTTTATTTTTTAGAAGTTATAGGCAATAACTGAAAGGCTATAGCTTTTTCCTAACCATTTTCTCCTACAGTGACCATTTAAAATTGGGCAGACTAGATGGACCGAATGGTTCTTATCTGCCAACACATTCTATGTTTCTAACCCTAATGCTAACCCTAGATCTTAGGCTAATAGCATCTATCTATCTATCTATCTATCTATCTATCTATTTAAAGGCTATTTTTATTTTTGCTGTAATGATCTTTCTTCCAAAGCTCTTTTTAACACATGACGTACCAGGCATGTCGTGTCGCCAACAGAATATTAATACATGACATACCTGGTACCTTGAAGCTAATGAACTCCCTGTTGTGAAGGTCTATGGGGGGTAACTCCATACTGAGGATTACAATATCCAACCATTAAAATTCAAAGTCGGATATAAAGCAAAGTGAGAAACATTTTTAGTGCTTCAGGGAAAAAAGGTGACGGAAGAATACAGATGAAGAAAAGCAGTCATGGATGAAAGATAAATGAATATACAGAGCCTTTTCAGACCCAGAGGGACAAAAGATTAGAGGACATTAGAATCCATTTACTGGGATGTTCTCAAAGGAACAAGTAGCTACAAGGAGATAAGGAAAATCAACAGATGTCCTTCCTTGAGGACAATGATTGCTTTAGTACTCTGAACCAGAGACTGAAATATGCAAAGTAAATGAAAGTTTCATCCTGATTGTCAAAAAAAAGTCCAAAGCTAACATTACTCATGAGACAATTAAAAGTGCTGCCGAGTGCAGGTTAGTTGGGTATGTATACCTGTTAGTTCAAAGGGGAAGTACTGACAAAATGGTAGTATCAATTATTGGCTCAGTTGAACTACTTTTTTCCCCAATATCTTTCTATCTTGTTTTGCTTAGGCCAGGGTTGTTTAACTTAACATGGAGGACTGCATACTATGCACAATAGGTAATAACATAGTACAGGGCTTGATAAATCCCAGCGGAGCCATGGCTCCTGAAAATCCGTACTGCCGACTCCCAACTTTTTTGATGGTTTTACACTGAACTCTATAAGTTGCAATTCCCATAGTTCTGGCTACAGAAATATGTAGAGCACTACCATAGAACCCTTGGACATTATACCCAGGATGCAGTGCCACACACAAACCCCTGAGGGATACGGCCAACCTGTGGCCAGCCTGGACAACAACATTTAAGACCAAGTTTGAAAGAAACTAGTCAGTAAGGACATTTACTAAGAAGAATATTTTGAAATGCTGCACTTGAATTCCAAACGTTATCATGGGATTTTTGCCATCTTTTGCATTTTAAATTTAAAGAAAAAAAGAATCCACAGACTGCCCAGGGCCAGTTAAATTTTATTAATTCCACATAGGTTTGAAAAACTTGTATAATCCACGATGAGGCATAAATAAACCGTACAAAAGTAATCCATACAGGATAAAGACTGGTTTAAATAGAATAACTGCTACATTACTGCAAATGTAAATCACAAACATAAACCTATAATCTTGGGGATCCTCACCCAGTAATGCAGTGATTGCTAACATATGGCACAAATGACATGGAGGCAAGTGGAGCACTTAGGGGAAATGGACACGGGACAATTAAAAATAAAAAAAGGAATAATAGGGTAAACTAAAATGAACAGAGTGATCAGTAGGGATGGGAGAGGGAAGCATGACTTGGTATCCTGCAGAACAATGGGCATTCAGACTTAAAAATGTTTCCCATCACTGCACTTTGATGAAAATAGATAAATAAATAAAAAATGTAAACTTAACGACATTAAAAGCAATGATTGTCCGAACTATTTGACTTAAGACACCTACCACCCATGTATTATTTACACTTCCTATTCAGTGTGGAAGCACACACGATGAAAGCACATATTGCTTTGCAAATTAACCTAGTTTACTGCTGTGTCTCTATCCAAGTACGTGGAGGAGGAAAGGTCTAACTTTTTTCTTCACATTTTCAGATAATTATATCTAGGGTTAAACAACTTTGATCTTCTGAGAGTTGTTCAGTTTTCTGCTATTAGGCAAATGGCTGTTAAATACTTTGATTGAAATACTTGCACCCAGTGGCCTCTTGGCGTTGGGGTTCTTACCCTTGTAAAAGGTTATTTATATAAGATCAGTTTGTACAATACTGGAGATGATTAGTTATACAGCTGTTCTGTGCTTGAAGAATGAAACAAAACGTCTAGTGTTAGAATTGTGTTTTATAACCATTTACAGTAGCTTATATTAATGCATAAACTGTCCCTTCTGTCACACCCCCCCCCAAGTCAAGTGTTCAAATGTGGAAATGGTAATGTTATAAAATGACTGTTCTCAACAAATACCAGGCACTTAAAAAATAACTGTGTCCAGAGAGAAAAAAAAAAAAAATCATGTTTCTTAATACTGTACTATGAGTCGTATGAGAATAATATAACTGAGCATGTCCATGTAATGCGCTTTGCACTGGTAACTGAGCATGTACTTTATGATATTTATATTATCAGGGATGAGCAATTCCTATCGCCCGATACCCAGTACAAGCAGTGAGGTTATCCTTTTTACGACCAGCAAGCTCTGTGAAACTGACCGGCTAAGTGGCTCTGTACCGAGGCACTTCAGCCATGTTTACTGAGGCTCCTTGCAATGTTGTCACACCTCTGTTTGTCTTCATTTTTATCCATTAGACTGCCAAGAGATTATTTGATTGAAATGATCATATTTTGCATTGTCTAATGGTTTTCTTTCCCTCTCCATCTCAGGCCAGTATGGAAATCCATTGAACAAATTCATTAAGCATTATGAAGGATTGGATTACGATAAAGTTTCTTTACACCAAAAACACCAACGTGCCAAAAGAGCGATAACGCATGAAGACCAGTTTGTGCATTTGGACTTCCATGCCCATGGCAGGTAAGACACAGTGCAATGTTTCTATTCCTTACATTGTGTGATAATACACAGTGGCCGGACTGATTAGTTCAACGCCAACTGACCTATGGCTGGGAATTTATTTACTACCTGTTATCCCCTAAAACATATTCCTATCTATGACTGAGACATTATGAAAAAAATTGTCATACTTTATGCATGTATTTTTTCCCTCTCTTTTGCATCACTATTCAGAAAACTGTGTTTATTGAGAAATGGTTTTGTAACTCTGGCGTTTTGACAAGAAAAGTATATGAAAGTCTATAAAAATAAAAAAAAATCCAGCGGACACATTTAGGAAGAATAAACCTTTAATAAACATTGCATCACAAAACTCACCAAGCACTGTTTCAAGATAAAAAGAGGGTCAAACCAATTATAGATTATTCAAAAACAAAATGAGAAAGTGTTTCCCTAATTACCTTTTTATATTCAAATATTTAAAAAATATATTTTTTTTTCATTAGTTAGAGAAGCACTTTCTCATTTTGTGTGTGAATACACCAGTTATTTTTCACACTAAATTAAATAAATATATGTACATTGTCTTAATCTTATAAAGGCTAGTGGTTTTCTAATGTACATCTAGAAAAACACAGGGATACTCGAATAGCAAAAAAAAAAAAAAAAAAAAAAAGTAATGACCTTCCCATGTTTTTTAGATTTATTTTGCCTTTCTTGCATTTGTTGCTTATTTTCTAGCATTTCTATAATGATGAAATATGTCACACAGCCTTTTCTCAATTTGGTTTGGCAGACATTGTATTTGCTAGTTACCACAGTGCCTTAGATAAGGAATGTCTTATCTGTGTTGTAACCTATCACTCCCTGTATCCTTTCCCCCTCGGCACAAAGTAACCCCTCCTTCCTCCTTAGCAAGTCTTTAAACATCCAGTATCAGCACAAACATGCTAGATGTGTCTGTGACATTTCCTAACCTGCAATAAGCCAGAAGATTAAATAGTAGGGGATCAAAGCTGTCCATTTGTCACAAAGTACATTAAACAGCATAATCAAGTTATTTATTGATGTGTTATCAATTTAAAACACATGCATAGGCCTTGGACTAGGAGGAAGGCAATCTCTCTAAAAGTGGAAAAAGAGGCAATTTATATCTGAAAGCTACAGGGAAAAAAAAAAAAAAAAATTTAAAAAATAAATAAATATATATATCTCCATCACAAAAATGCCACTACTGTATATGAGTGTATATACACATTCATTGCATTTTTGTGATGGTATATAAGCCAGATGTCAGACTTGCATATAATTGGCACTTGGGAGATTTAGAAAACTATCTTGGGAAAGATTCTGTTCTTAGATAGACCGTACTGCTGTCTGCTTTAACAAAAGGGAACACAGTGTCTTCCCCCACCCCCAATACCTTCTAAATCATCTGCACACACATCTCTGCCTGCTCACTAGCTGTGGAGAAAGTCTTCATGCAGGGTGGATGAATAAATTCCAGCTTGTGCTAATTGTACCACTGATTTATAGATTATAAATTATTTTGTTTGTTGGTGGTGGGTTACTCTTAGCTCAGTCTCTCAGCTGAGAGTAAACTCGCATTTATTCACTGTCCTATGGTTGCCTCTTTATACTTGGCGCATGCATGCGTACATGCATACTTTCAGAAGGTGGTTACAAAAATAATGGCGGTACTAGTAACACTAGTGTAGCTTACCAGTGACAACAGTGTGGGTCACATGATTGCTTCAACATTATTTTCATTAAGCTACGTTTATGATAGAATGGCTCATTTTTTAAAATAACCGCTGGTGGGCAGAACTGGTTCCCTACAGTGCACGAAATCCTAAAGATGTCCACTTTTATTAACCTATGTGCATTAACTTTTTTTTTATTTTATTTTTTTAAATAAAAATGAACTTATTTTTTAAAATTGGCCAAAAAGTTTGAGGACGCATCTGCTTTTTCCCATTACAGAATATAAGACTTAAAGCACACGTTAAGATTCATGTAGAACACTCCTATATACACAAGTGTCTAAGTTTAAAATACACAAAAGTGTAACCATGATTGTGCTTTATTTATATAACCGTAGTTACTGTCGGCGCCTCTATTATACATAACTGACATATATCTGGTAACAATCTTTCGTGGTCATTCTAGTGAAATTCCCTTATCAAATATCCAAACCAGTTAAGCGAGAAAAGGTGAGTCTCCCAGGAAAGCAGCATTAAGAAAACTTTTCACCCAAAGGAGTCTGTCGATTTTACCTTGAGCTGCAGGGTGTTTCCACCAGCATGTGCCTCTCAAGATGAACGACTCACATATAATAATAATCCTAAAAATCAGTGCTGCTTTACTAGAAGTGTATTATAAGCAGCTGAGAAAACATCAAATTTATAATTAAAAAAAACAAAACAAACCAGGGACTAATCCCTTTGATGCATTAATTCTAAAAGGTCTTATGTTTTTCTTAAAACCTGACCAATAAAAGGCAGAGAGACGAATTGCTTAAGAGTTTTCTATTTGCAATGTGCCTATAGTAGGGTTGGCCTATTGGTCACTCACCAGAAAATGCAGTTGATCTTTAAATTTAAGTTATTTGCAAACTGTCACTGTAAGAAGATAAAAAATGTTAATAAAGTCACTACATTAATGTGCAAATTAATTTGCAATTTGAGGTCTTGGCAGCCTTTAATCTACTGATGTGCACCTCACCCTGGTTAATTCTCTATGTACAATAAGGCATACTAAGGCTAGTAGTAGACTATTTTATTGCCACAATATTCAGCTTTATTCGTTTCTCCCATTCTTCAGTTAGCGCCTCAGTTCTTTCCATCTCTGGATTGCTGGTAATCCTGCTTAAAATACACTTTGCTACTTGTGGGAACTGACTATACTATTGATTGATTTATTATTATAATTTAATTATACAATTTATGAAATTAAAGTTCCCTTTATGAAAGCTTAAAGTTCTAATAAAGATGTCAACTGCTATAAAAATGTATTGATCTACTGCTGCATGCTTACCAAGCACAGTGTTATAAGAAACTGGAAACCCTTCCTCTGGATGGTTTATTTTGTTTGAATTGCTGTTGACCTTTAAGGACTTCTGGAAGAGCAGTTACCTGGCAAGTCTTCGGATTTGCTAATTCACTGTAAGGGCATGTGTAGCCCACTAAGCTATCAAATTGCAATAACTGCTAAGTTAATGCACCATTTGGTAGCACACTGTATCGAAGAGGTTTGTGTCATTTGAGTCTGCGGTACAGTAGACTGACCTTCTCACTATCCTCGTTAATTTCTTTGTTTCAGTAATTTATCTGGCTATTTTTTACTGCAAGGCTTAAAGAAAATCGAGGTGAAGCAAAAATAACCAGAAAAAACCTGTTTGAGTGATCACATTTGGGTGTTGATTGAACCCGAATATTCCGAATACACATTTTCATGTATGTTACTGGCATTTCTGACATACAGGTTGAGTATCCCTTATCTGAAATGCTCGGGACCGGCAGCAATTTAGATAATGGATACTTACGGATGATAGTTCATTTTGGCAGCACCAGCCCTAAAAATGATCTACATTACCTAAATGCAATGTGAGCAACTTTCTCGCACTGAATTTAGGTAATATAGATAATTTCCGGCAGTGGAGCTGGTGAACTTACCTGCTCCATGGTACTGCTGAGATGACCTGTCTGTTGCGTGTAGACCCTCCCTCCCGCCTTAGCGCCCTGGGAATGACATTTTCCATGAACGGTGGCTTCTCATTTATGGCGCCCGGGAATGTGAATCAAAGGAGCTTCACTGCCGGATGCCAGGAAGACGATTTATTTCTTATATGAATTCACCCATATCTCAAATAAAAAACATTTTTTTTGGGGGGGGGGGGGGGGGGGGGGGTGATTTTGGGTCATTTTGGTTTTTGGATTTTCAAATAAGGGATACTCAACCTGTGTATATTTAGTTTAAAAAAAAAAAAAATTACAAATTCTGTACACGTGTTTGACCATGAATCTTTCAAACGTCTTGTTCGAAAAAACTTTTTTGTTCTAAAAAAATGTTTTGGTGGGTATGTATGTATTTGTGTATGTAAAAATCTTTCTCCCCCTCCTATGAGTGGAATTTGTGGGTCTAGGACAGTTCAGCACGGCAGTTAGAACGCTGAACTGTCAACAATGAAGAATAACGCAGCCGCTTCATCGCGGACGCGGCTATGTAAGGGCTGACAGTTCAGCGCTGAACTGTCCGCTCTTACAAACGTACACGTTAAAATAAAATAAGCCCCCCCCTAATTAATTTATCCCTCCCCCCAAAGTGCCACCCCAAAACCCTAATACTAACCCCCGAACCCTAATACTAACCCCCTAAACCCTAATACTAAAATTAACCCCGAACCCTAAATACTAATTTGAACCCACTAAACCCTAATTCTAACCCCCTAAACCCCAATTCTAAAATTCTAATTCTAACACTTTAATTCTAACACATTAACACTTACCTTTAGCGATGAAATGTCCCGCGACGAGCTCTCGCGTGGTGAAGCGGCTGCGCGGATTGCAGCCGCGATGAAGTGTCCCATCCCCGGAATTTGTCTTCCTGAATCTCTGGCCCTCTACCAGAGGCCTGGGAGTTTGAGGTGCACTCTTCTGGACAGAGTGCTCTAATGTTGCTCTTATCACTACTGAGGCCACTTTGGCCTTCACATTCCACATCTTCTCTAGCTTTTCTTTCAGGCTCTGGTACTACTTCAGCTTCTCATACTCCTTTTTCCTGATGTTGCACTCACTGCTATGTTTATCACCTTTGCTGTCTTCATGCCAGCTACTTGGTTGTGCCGTTCAGTGTATGGTGTTCCTGCATGCATCTTGTACACTGCCACTATGTGTTGTACTGCCTCTGAGGCCTCTCTTCACATTCTGCACCTTGGATCCTATTTGGTGCGGTACATCCCTGCATCAATGGATCTGATGCACAGTGCATGTTCTTGTGCTGCTATGATCAGTGCCTCGGTGCTGACTTTTAGCCCAGCCACTGGTTGAATTTTTTGATGTCCCCCGAAACGCGTCAAGCTTGGATATCATCTGTTTGCCGTTCAATTTCCAGTTTTTGCTGTGATCACCTTCCTTTTTGCAACACTATTTTGGATTAAACAAATCACTGCTAACGATTGACCACTTATAGTGCCTATCTGCTTATTTCTCTTACTGGTTGACTCTCTGTGCTGGCCGAGCACCAGCGGGGGCACCGGTGGATTAGAGTGGGTTATATTCAAGCACTTCACGCTCACCAGATAGCCCGAACGTTTCCCTTTTTCTGTAGCTTGAGCGGGTTCAAACCTATATGGAACTGCAGTTCGGACAGTGACTTGATGGTGCTAACAGTCTTGAGTTGGCTTCCAGTGTGGTTTTCCAAAGACCCGTTGCGTTCTTGAGGAATGTCCTTTGACTTTGTACAGTGCCAGGCCTTCACAGTCATGGGCTTTCCTATAGTCAATTCAGGCTGTGCTCAGGTTAGTCTGTCTAGGCCTGGAATCTTGGGCAACTGCTCTGGGATAGGCACAAGGCTATCCTAGATATAAAATAAGGCCAGGGACTAATAAAAGTATTTAGAAAATTGGGAAGACTAGATGGGCCAAATGGTTCTTATCTGCCGACAAATTCTATGTTTCTATCTATGAGCAACTTGTGTTTTGAGCATCTGGTGTTGTTTCCAATGCTCTTCTGAGCTGTGCTCACGCATTGGCCTATATGGTCCAGTAGCTTGGTGGGTATAATGCCTAATGGGGCTTTCCTTGTTGTAGGAAGCCAGGTTATTGCCAGAAGTTGGATGGTGCTGTGCCCTTGTGGGTTCTTTCCTGATCAGCACTGTCCTTCCTTGTGTTAGCCAGTCTGGGTGGGAGCCTGCTGCTAGGATGTGGTTCATCTGTGCTGTTCTTGTATAGCTGTAAGTTTCTTTAACCAGTGGGTGTGGATCATGTCTGGGCCAGGTGCTGTCCAGCTCTTAATGTTCATCTGTATTTCCACCAGCTGAGTAACTTCTCTCAGAGTTGCCTTGATCTTGGCTTTCCAGGGGGGTGGTATGTACGGTTTTTCTTCTTGAATGTGTAGCCAAACATTTCCAGGATTATGGCAGCTGCAGTGTATACCAGCTCATTGGTTTGAGTTATGGTGGTAGTAGGGATTGTCATGTGGACTCGATCACATCTTCTAGCATACTATCTGGTGGTACTTCTCTACTGATCCTTGGTAATCGTTCTGGGCAGGTGAGTTTAGCTCTAGCTAGTTTATCCATGATCTTATTCCTCATATCACCTGCTGGGCACACCAATGGCAAGGCTGGCAGTGAGGTTCCAGCTCAGCTTTTGGTGTTTGCTACACATCCATGTGTTCTCCTGGGTCTTCTTGCATCAAGGGCCTAATTAGTAGCTGGTCCATTTCCATTTGTGAGAGCTGCTTCCTATTCACAATGCTGTGTTGGGTAACTGACTGACTGTTTCTGCCTTAGTGTAGATTTAGGACTTCTGTCCATCCATCCCCACAAGCTTTTCATATACCCCCCCTTCCCCTTCATAGTTGCCAACATCGGCATGTTTCCAGGGGCACATATTTGTTCCACATGCTGCAGGAAGAGCATGCAAAGTGCAGCCCGGCAGTATGTAGGATGCATGTACGCACAGACACAGTTAATTAATCATGGTAGGTTCTATGAGATCTCCACCTGATTAATTGGATTCTCTCTGCGTATATCCATCCTACATACTGCTGGGCTGCACTTTGCAAGGTCTTTCTGCAGCATGTGGAACAAATGTGTCCCTGGAAACATGGCCGATGTTGGCAACTATGCCCCCACCCCCCATATTGTCTGCTGTTGTAGTAGCATTCCATCAATGCCAGGTTTTCTTGTCTCGTCCAGATGTGGTTTGGTCCAGTAGCCCACTTAACATGAAATTGTCCTGCTTGCTTAACATGTGACATGGACCTTGTTAATCTGGGTGACGTCCGAGCCGGCATGACTTGGGTCCATTTACGCTCATATTTATTAAGTTAAGCATATATAGTGTTAGGGGATCTTGCCCAAGTACCTTAAAGGTAAGGTAGTTTTCAACCTGGATTTCATTCTGTGTGTTCCAATATATAAAAGTCAGAGGCGGTGCTCTTAACCACTACTCTATCCAACTCTTTTTTTACTTTTTTTTTTTTTTTGTCTGGACATTCACTGGTATTCATATCTACATGAACATTTCACTTGTGTTTTGATTGGATTTACCATCTAACTTATTATTTACATGTCACTTGGATTTCAATGTAATTTTTATTTTTAAATAATTAAACTTTTTACTTTTTAGGTGTAGCTTTTGTTAAATAGAGTAACTTTTCTTTTACCATTGTACCTGTTAGCTGTTTTAAGCTTTGTCTTTTTCTGTATTTAACCCCTTAGTGACAAGACATTTTCACCTTGACTTTCCCTTGGTGACAATGGCTGTTTTTACATTTCTAGGGTGTTTGTGTTTAGCTGTAATTTTTTTCTTTCTATTGATCTTTTGACCCCAACCCGAACCCAAAATGTAACCCTAACACTAAATTTAACCCCAACTCTAATCCTTATTATATCCCTTAATATTTTTTAACTTTAATTTAATTTTAACCCTATCCCTTATGCTAAAAAATATTTAATTTTAACCCTATAGGCTAATAAAGCTAAATAACCTGTTTTTAATTAATTAAATATGTATTTAAAAATTTTTCCATTGCAATGCTACTAAACTACCACTAGGGGTAGTCAAGTAGCATATTCACTGCGACGGAAGTGAAGTTACTTTCACTTCCGAAGCTCAGACCGGCAGAGGGCTTAGCCATATTGACGGAGCAGCATGCTCCGTCAATATGGCTCCCCACGATCGCTCCGTGGGGCGATCGTGGGGGTCCCAAAATAGAAATTTCGGTGCTGGCTATTGCCTCGATGTTGAGGCAATAGACCAGCACTGTTAAAGCGGTTTTCGCGATCGTTGATCGTGAAAACCGCTTCATTGACTGCAGGACGTGCCAGGCACGTCCTTTGTCGTTAAGGGAGTTTCTCGGCAAGGGGTTAATGTGCCTTCTGTTGATCTCCTTTGAAAACAAGAGTCTCTGCTCTAGCAGACCATGATCAGACGAGCGTGGTGAGCCCCTGCTTTGGAACGTGTGTAGCGAAGGTCCCCTCTATTGATCCCCCTCCGAAAAAGAGCGTCTCAATCTGCACTAACACAGAGACTGTCGTCAACCTTCCCAGGGAGGCATGGTAGCTGGCAGTCAGGATAAACTGGCATGTACTATTAAAATGACATGCTAGTTTATATTCCCACTAGGGGCACTACATGTTTCACTTGTACCCCTAATCTTGAAGCCTTTAATGCTCCCAAGCACTACAGCCTTTACATTTTTATTGCATTACATTGTATCTTGTAATTACATTGTATCTTGTACATGAATGACCACCTGCAACTCTGATTAGCTTTAGCCAACCAATAACGGTGCAGGTACAATGCAGTTTTTGACTTCAGCAGTCAGTCATTTTTCACTCCTAGTGTATTGTTTTCAATTGTATGTGTAACATAATCTGGTTCTCCCCATGGAACATGTTTGACAAATTGGCTTTGTCTAGTTTTACTTCTCATTTTGTGTCTCATGAGGATTTTCTACCATAGTGCACATTTTTTTTTTTTTTGTAAGCAACAAATTTACTTGTGTTGGATAAATCTGGATCTCCACTTCTAGTATCCCCTTGGGTATGTAATGAAACGTCCTGTTTGCTAAAAGACAATAGCTTATTTTTAACTTCTAAAAGGAAAGCACTCATTGACAACTTTTTGATTTGTGTAACTCCTTGCAGAGCATATAACCGTGGTAGAGGCTTTCAACATCCTCTCTAGTACAATCAGGTTCACGCTTAATTGACTTTGAAAAGATCTAATTGTTTGATTTGGAACAGTCGCCAAGGGGGTAGTTTGGGACCATAACCCCTTTGTGACCATAACTTTTTGGCTGTGTATTAACCTTTGTAACCTAACCGGTCTTTACATATCTGCAGTGTTTTTAGCTTTAATATTCATCTTTCTATTTTAATGTACCCACACATATATTTTTTGTTGGCTTTTTTTTTTCTAGTACCATTATTTTACGGTAATCATATTGTATAATTTGCTCATTAAATATGATGAAAAATTGAAAGACAACTTTTTTCTAAACTTTACAGGAAAAATGGGTTTTTTTTTTACGCATCTATAAACCCTAATAAACAAACCTGCTAATAAGATTCTAATTGTTCTGAGTTTAGAAATGTTTTTTTTTCAAAGTTTTAGGGTATTAACTGAAAGTAGTAGTGTATTGCTTTTTCTATTTTCTCCTGCAGTGACCTTTAAACCCTAACTCCAGCTCCTAAGCTAACTCAACATAACTAAGGCTAACTTAATCTATTTTTTTTTTATACAGTAATGTAACTGACATCCCCATAAAGCAACATCCTCAGATCGACTGAAGTGATCATTGATTGCTTCTAAAGCTCCTCCAGCGTGGAGGGGACTGTACTCCACGCTGTGCAATTATTTTTTCATAGGTATTCACCAAAAGGATAAAACCTGAGCATTCGAAATAAAGATATTGAACCTTTTAACGATATATACACGAGTTCTCCATATTTAATATGTGTCTTATATTTTATCTGCCTTAAGTCTAGCTCTGGTGATCGTAGCTACTCATTTGATTTTAAGGTTTAGGCCTAATAATCACAATGAATCCTGATCAAGGGCTACAATAAAGTACACAAATTACAATACACATACCAAAGTACACATACCAGCTTATGCCTTGGCATGGCAGTCCCCTACTTACGCACAAATGTTTATTGGTATTGAAAATCTGGTACTTTGACTTTTTCATCTCAGTGTTATTTTGTGTGATTATCCTACTTATGACTGCAGTAGTTAACTGGGCAAGTCATTCTGTATTCATGTTACACTGCACTCTTACAATGATTTCATATACAATGGAGATAATGAAACTGATGCAGAAAGGATTTAGAGTCTAGCAAATACTTACATGAGTCATCAGAAATGTTATCAAAACCTTTCTATGATGATTAAAAAAACAGTAATCACCTAGTTCCTGTACTCAAGCAGGGAACTGATTTTCCTTTGGTATTTGAAACAGACCTTGACATTAGACAATAGGTCTGTGTAGACCACTGATGGAAGTTGGTGAACATTGCTGCGACTGTCTGGAATTGTATTGCTGCCAATTATCATAGGGTCAGCTGTTTAATTATCATCTTGTAAATGATCTACAAACTTGTCTGGCTTTTTTCCCATGGCTATGCCTGCCCATGTGTTAGGGCTAGATAATTTTTGGCACGTCAGCTGCTATGAACTTCTTGTTGCAGCATGCTCAGACAGAATTTTGTGACAGCGCACTGAGAGTTGTGATCCTGAGTACCAGGCATGCCAGAGGTACCTGTAATTATTGCACTGGACTGTAAGCCTTCAGAGGCAGAATTTTCTATCCCTTATAGCAAACAAAAATGTTTTTACATGTAGATTGGAATTTACACTGCACATCACAGCCTGATGGGGATGGAAGATTTACAGGTGTTTCTTTCATAAGCGTGTTGTATTGACCAGCCTTGGCAGCGTTTCTAAAGTCTCCTAAGAGGGATATTCCAGTTCTGTTCCGACTATATAAATGTTCTGGGAGTCTGTACTGCTGTTTCACAGATGCCTAGGCTTCTTTTTTTTTCATTTTCTGTATTGATCATATGTAATGCAGTGCCACACGAGTCTGGTAACGAGTCAACATCTTTTCAGTGGAAAGAAAAAGCAGAACACCGTTTTAGACAGTCTCCCATTGTTGTTGTGATGTGCTAGTACTAGCCTTGAAAATCTTTCTCCTTCACATCCTTTGTTCTTTCCTTCAGAGGCTATTGCTGCATGTGTGATGTAAACAAGGAACGTTAGAATAGGTCAGGCTGTACTGCTGTATGCACGCCATCTGCAGTAATGGAAAGTACACTGTCAATGGGAGGCATGAACCCATTTTGTTATCGATATTTTGTGTTCTAACAAAGTCTTTCTGATAATATAAAGTGCTTTATTATCAGCTACCAGTAACATTTAGAAGCCACGTCTCCCCAACACATAGAATTGGATAAGGCCTGCACATTACATGCATGTTAAAGGGACAGTCTAGTCCCCAAACTGACTTTGGTGCAAGTTGAAGATCACTGCAGTTATAGGGCACCGGCTTTATCCCTGTGTGATTTGATGCAGGCATGCTGTATAAATCACAATTTTAATATTTGACTCAAGCCCTCCCCCAGTGATTACTCTGCATGTTTATTCCAGGTGCAGCAGCACTGATTCTATAGACACTGCGGATATAATGTTTTGTTTCATTTAGTCACTTCCTGTCCTTTTTTTCCTAAAGGAATATCCAAAGTTTGGGGGGGGGGGGTCATCTTATAATCAGGGTCGTCTTATACTCGAGCAAATACGGTACTTTGAAAGCACATTAATATGCATTAATATTTGGAAGATGCATTTTGGGCACTAGATGGTCCCTTCAACACGTACTTGCTTGGAACGTAAATGGTGATTAGTACCTGTACATTTACATGTATGCTTGTACATACTTGCTGGTAAGATAAATGCTGACTGTAGTGCCTCAGGGACACCAGTTTAAACCCTGGCGGGTCAATCTTTTAGTGTAATAACAGAGCCCTTCATCCTTCTGAGGTGGGTTAATGAGTAACATTACGTTGGTCAATAATAACCTCTATTATTCAGCTGCTGGTTCTGTAAGCTAGTGAGTCCCACCAGAAGAAAATAATTATAGTTAAAAACTAGGTTTTACTTTGGAATAGGTTAATCCTTGTAGAAGAGGGAAAATTTGATCTGCCAACCTCCTAGAAGAAAGGCACGAACTGTCTAATCTAGACGGCAATCGAATGCAAACATTCAGTGGGTTACCTCCACCCCACCCATATAATACATTAGACTTGCTCAGAGTCCATTCTTATTTCGCAATCCTTAGTGTTGGCCAAGTTATGCTTTGACATATTCTGCTTGCCAGGCACTATTCCTCATCCCTTGACCCTATTGGTGATTTTTAATGGCACTTTGGGTGTGGCCATGGGAAACTCTAGTACTAACTTAGGGTTTCCTTTAGTGGATATACAGGTTACAAGCAAGTTTTCTACTTTAGGTCTTTTAGAAATGACGTGGTTGGTTTCATACTGATACTTCTAGACAGAAACTACCACAACTAGAGGACATAGTCTTAAATTAGAGGGGCAACGATTTAAAAGTAATATCAGGAAGTATTACTTTACTGAGAGGGTAGTGGATGTATGGAAAAGCCTTCCAGCAGAAGTGGTAGAGGTAAACAGTCAAGGATTTTAAGCATGCGTGGGATAGACACAAGGCTTTCCTAGCTATAAGACCGGGAACAGGGAACTAAAAAAAAAATTGGGCAGACTAGATGGACCGAATGGTTCTTATCTGCCGACACATTCTATGTTTCTATGAAACGCAGCCTGCCAACAGGACACTATCTAAAAACAAATGGGATGGCGAGGATCCACTGGCATAAGCTCAAATAATGGAAAAAAGAACACACAGTAGCGTAATACTGTAAATGGTGGTGTGAAAATAACCTCTCACAAACATAAATATGAAATGAATCTTGATTGTCAAAAATGACATGAAACAACGTGACTCTTCAAAGTATCTTGATACAGAGCACTTTAATAACTCTAGGGAGATGAAGGATAAAAGGGGGAACCCACATTTGCAATATCGGCACATAAAAGGATACATCCCGCAGTAGTCCGCACTTACAGGATGGTATTCACAGGCATGTAAATAAGAATATGCAGTCTAGAGCAGTCCACACAACCATTCAATGCGTTTCGCTGCTCAACCATGCAGCTTCCTCAGGATTTTCGGGAGCTAGTGTATTTTATTGACAGTATTACAATATTTTATATTGTTGTTTTTTTTTTTTGTTTTTTTTTTACAAATGCGTTCAAAATTCAGTTTTTTTTGTTAACACACTGGTGTGTATGCTAAGCCACATGACTAATCATAAGTTTTGTTTCATGTGACATGAATGAACAAGTCCTGTTATGTATTCTCGAACTACAGATACAGTAGGATGTTTGTTACCGTTTCCAGTAGAAATTATTGTTTTAAAACTTAACATTGGCTGAAGTGCAGATTGTAACTTGGTTTGACAGGATGATATTCAGCCATATGAAAGAGATGGTAATTTATATCGCATTACACATGTGATGTGGGGCATGCTGTGGTTAACACATTGATGGCTAAGCTCAAGGGTCTATTCAATACATAATTGCATTGCTCCTGAGTTAAAGCACAAGTTAGCAGCTGTTGCTGAGCAAATCGTGTGATTGCAGTATTAAAAAATAGTGCTAAAATAAAAGTATCAAGGCAGAGTAATGGGGTGGGTGGCTGTATTTGGGCTTGGATACACTGGTAACTGTTATATCCTTTTCTACAAGGTACTTGCTGGCAGTATTTTATTGTTCCATTTAAAATAAAACTCCTGGTGTTAAGTAGCAAATATAGACGATCTCCTCTTCGTGTGATGCATATTGCTCTTTGACAACCAAAGAAAACATTCAGAATTCACCGTTCCATAGGCATCCAGTAGATTAGGTGTTGCCTCTTACCCATGATTCATTTTGGTATATTTTGATGCAAATGCAGAGAAATACATCAAATGGAGAGATCACCTGCAAACCACTTCATGGGTACTTTCTTACTGATGTTGAATCAGTCACTTGCCCATCTGGCACTCAAAGGCTAGATGGACTAGCATTTTGCTGCCAAAATATACCTATGTTGCAGCAGCAGGAGTGTTTTTAGAATTTTTTTTTTTTCTTTTTTCAGTATTGTTAAGCTGAGCAATCATGTTGGTCTGAAGTCTACAATAAACACACGTTGCTTGTATTTTTCTTGTATTTTGCTTGTGGCAAAGAGTAGAACTTGATGTTATTTCTTACTTTAAAGTATCCTTTGAATAATTGAGAACCTGGCCATATGAAAATGTAACACCCACACAGATCGGCAAAAACAGGATCTGTAAAGTTTTTTTTCCCTCCTTTTTATTCTTTCAGTTCAGAATTGAGGTCATTGAGTCCTTATTCTAAGTAAGACCTTAAAATATTAACTCATGAGCAAATGTAAACCATTTTGGTGGTTTCTGTACACTTATTGTGGCTTTTGGTAAACGGAAAATAGTGATCATGGTGGTTACATTGTATCTGTGTGCTCCGTATCAATGTTCCTATATTTTGGAATGGAGCGGTAACAAATCTGTGATAGAAAAAAACCCTGTGCTTCTAAACTAAAGAGCCTTCCAGCACTGAGAGCCACATTTAGTGGAGGGATAGTTAAATAACATACATGGTACTCTCGGAGAAAATGGACTGGTTTGTGATTTACCAGGCAACTTCTCTCCCCCAGACCAATCCAAAATCAATCATTTGCATGTTCTTTCCATCAAAATAATTGTGCTTTCACCCGTTCATTTTGCTTAAAGCAGCGGCCTGTTTGAACCAGTGATTTCGCAGCCACTGTGCATGAGCAGGCAGCTCAATGTCTGTACGTTGGCCCGGTGCGCAGACACTCTCTCAGGCTGCCTCTAGCGATCTTTGCTTGTCTGCGGAAGTCTCATTACCTTGCGTCACTCAGACTACTTAGATGCGCGAGGCAGCCTGAGAGGATGTTTTGTGTGCTTGGGCAGTGCACGGACATCAATCTACCTACCACTAGACACCAGGGAACCAAAGTAGGTAATGAGGTACCGGTTTAAGTCCTGTAGATGCAGTCTTAGTTTTGGGGCAAGTCCTGTGGGTACAACCTGGCTGCTCTGACAAGAGCTGTGGGTACAATCTGAGTGCTCTGGCAGGATGTGGTTGCAATGCACATGCATACACTGAAATAAAAAAATGTGCGTGTGTGCATTATTGGCATTTTGTACTCAATTACTTGCATTTTGTTGGAAAATTGGGCACTCAGGTCCTGAAACGTTCGCTATCACTGCTGCATACTTTCAACATAAAGAACAAATAAAACTGAAATCCTTTGAATCATTCTGCGTTTATGATGGGACCTTGTGATGGCTGAATCCTGTGTGTGTGTGTGTGTGTGTGTGTGTGTGTGTGTGTGTGTGTGTGCGCGCGCGCGCGCGCGCATTCCACAGATTTTATTCAGTCGGTCTTGTGATCACCATGTGGATGCCTGCCCAGCACCAGTCAGAAATAGTGACTGTGAATCATTAACACCTTACTGCAAATCTGTCATCTGTTGGCTATGCAGTGTGAATGGCAAGGCCAGCTTTGGGTAGCGATTCAAATTGATTTTTACATTATGTTGGATAGACAGCAAGAAATCTATAGATTAAACTACTTACCTGCTTTCCGAATATGGTGGCTTAAATGTACCTTTTGATATTTGATGTCTTGTTACTCGGTAACATTAGAAGAATGACTATTTGCTAAATATTTTCCATGGGAACTTATTTAAAATGCTAAGTATCTCCAGGTGTTACAGGCAGGTTATAATTAGTGTCCGTGGCTAGGCCTCTGAAGGTCCCTTGACCATCAAAATGTCAGTCAAAGTCCAGGAAACACAACATTTTAACAAAGTTGGTCCCTACTACTTGTGGTTAAGAAATTGACGCGGCATTGTTTTTATATTATAAGTCACACATTTACAGTAACTGGTTATCTCTGTGAGGTATTAAAGAATAGCATTCAGAATTCAGTCTCTCTGGTGTTAAAGGAATCGATTCTAAAAAAAATAAAAAATGTTTTTAATCGGCTTAATATTTTATGTTTGAAAGTGATCACTATCAAATATTAAACTGTGGGAAGTAAAGATCGCTTTGTGGAGATGAGCATATTTCAGATCCCATGTTATATAATCAGGTAAAGAAAATGAAGAACTAGCTATACATCAAAGCTCCCATTTCTTCTTTAGAGCAGGCAGACTTCTCATTAACACAATGTATAGGTAAAAGCCATGCCGTATGGAGACAAATTGTAGGCTTTGCAGACTTTCTTCTTCTTAATTGGGATCTTACTACAGTTATTCAGACATCAAAGTTATATTACAAAGCAATTAGGTGAAACAGAAACCACTAGTTTGACATTGGAATAAAACATATCTGCTTTACCCAATTCATACCTCGTATAACCTTTTTTGCATGGCACTGCCCTTTCTTTTTACTCCTTCATGACTGAACTGTTTTTGGAATGTTGTGCGTTGGTGACGAGGCTGTTTTAACATTTCTTCTGAAGTGTTATTTTTTTCAGGACAAGAAGGGATTTCTTTTGATGCCATTATTTTGTTAATATCATTATTGTATTATGAAAAAAAAATAGTAAAATATGGTGAAAAACACTTTTTTCCTGACTTTTATTTGTAAAATAGTTTACGAAGCTCTAAAAGCTGATGAAAAAAACTGAACTTTAGGTATGAATTTAAAGGGGTTGTACTATTTTATTGCCAAACACCCCAGTATATGTTTAGCAACTTCCCCTGAGTATAGTGGTACCCCACATGTATAGATTTGCTAGGGTTATGTGGCAGGTACATCAAATTTAGGATAGGGTCATTGCAGCTATAGAATGTGTTTGTTTTTTATTTTTTTTACTTTTTATGTAATGCTTGCGGACTAGATTTACTATCATGCTTATCATAGGAAATGTAGGCTATATTTAGTCTCTCCCGCCAGAGCTAATACCACGATTGGATCTGCATGATGGTCCAGGACAGTCATTGGTCACCAAGTGAGGTTTTCCCCATGATGTTTTGGGGCTTTAGCTTTCTTTTGAAATTTAACTAGATTACATTTTTATTAAACTATGGTTTTTCTGTTTTGAATTTGTTCCTGTGTAGTTTATTGGGGTTTTTTTTTCCCATGGTGCTTTGGAAATGGAGCTCAAATCTCCATTTTATCCCTGGCAGTTTTTTTCTGTTTCTTACTGTGGACCATGATGTTCTCTTAAGGCGTTAACACTTGGTCCAGTTGAATTAAGTCTCCAGATCTTGCACCATGTCAAGGTGTCTTTCTAACATGAGAAATGCTACACATGCTAAGGATTCTTGGGTTAAAGAATCCACTTTTGCACACGAACACTGGCTCTGAATGGTATATTGTGTTCCGTGGCAACAGACAGACTGTTGTGTTGCCGTCTCTTTTCATCATTGTGCTCAAATAACCAATAGCTGAGGAGGAGATAGTTCAGCATCCCACTCTAGACACCTGTCTGCAAGCACTGTCTTGTTGTAGACTGCAGCAAATGTTAAAACCTTAATTATATTATTCAAATTTCGCATGGAATCAAGGTGAACACATTTTTTGAGGCACACCTCTAAAAGATTGTTGACTTCAAATGAATGTATTTTAGAAATGACACATGCCTTAAAAGTGAACCTGTCATTCACAAATGTTGATGCTAGAGACTAATAAAAGTATTTAGAAAATTGGGCAGACTAGATGGGCCTTATGGTTCTTATCTGCCGACACATTCTATGTTTCTGTTTCTACCCTTTTATATGCATGTGTGCTGGCAAAATTGCTAAAAAAACGTATAGCTCAGGAGATATAATTACCAGAATAAAACTAACTTCCTGCAATGTGTCCCATGGTATAATCAAACAAATGAAGGATAATTTCTGTAATTTACGCTATGGCTCTATGACTATGGAACCTATTGTGTCGCATTGGTGCTTACATCCCAGAAGACGCAAGCACCAAAATGGATCACACTCGTTGCCCTTTGCGGCTCCAAGTTTCACTTGTGATAGAGCTTTTTCAAGGATGTTTGACCGCTTCCTCTCCTGCTGTTCTATCCAGTATACGTTAACCCCTTCAGTTTCCGGAAATCTACAGTGTCATCAAATAAAGTCTCTACCTAGTAATTTAATACAATTACAGCCCAGGAATGAGTGGCTCATCATAAAGTCAGATAATTTAAAAGAGATAAGGAGACTTGTAACACAAATAACTATTGTTTACACTAAATTACACAAAAAATCGAACAAAAACCAATATAATATTTTTATAAGATTTATTTTTTTGGTGCACAGTCACATTTATTTTTATAATTTTACCTCACTACCAACTTTTGGTGCATTTCACACAGAAACATTGTACACATCTATTATCTTTACGTTTCTTCCTGCTTCATCATATAGGTAAATCTACATACACTCCTATAGCAGTGGTGCTTCTGTTTGCCAATGATATTGAAGCTCGTTAGAGTCTATATATTTCTAGTTGGCATTTTTATTGGCGGTCAATAAAATGGTTTCTAGGTTGACTGGCTCTGTTAACTTGAGCTGGAGTTACTCCTAAATCTGGGGAAAGGTGGCGGATGGTATTACTTATTGGCATAGTGTAAAGTCCCCTTCAGCAAGCCTTGAGAAATCCCAGGAACCAGAGGGCCCTGCCTGCTGCCTTTTTAGATTTGGTTTTTACATAGATGTTTATACCAGTCTTGTTTCCCTGATTTTGGAATTCAAAAAAACCTACAAATATTTTTCAACCCTCCCTGTCAGTCCTTTCATTTAAATGTGATCTTGTTCAAAACTCACGCACACAATGGTAATGGTTTGACTACTCAGTCAGAAAACCTGCAGTTGATTTCTAACAAGGGAGTTTGAATTTGACATTGATGCTTTAGGTCACTGTCTATTATTAGCAGCATTATCCTATAATCAGTTCAACAAGATAACTTCAGCTAAAATTTGTTGAAGCATGGACGTTAATTAACAGTAGCAGCAAGGTTATACAATGTGTCTGTCTGGTGACTGGGACATAACAGTGGACGTCTCAAAATGAAGTATAGTGCACCCAAACGTGTTTTAATAACTGGTACTTCAAGTGGAACTTGGACTATTAAAAACAAAACAATGGCATTCCTATAAAGGGAAAACCAAGCTGTAAAATAACTCTCTTCCCTTGGATTTTTGTTTTAGTCAAGTTCTTCTGTCCGGTAACTTTTTATATAGTATATCGGATTTTCTTCAGTTATTTCACACCACAAAACAAAACTTTGTTTTTCAGAGAGGTCATTGTTTTGAAACACATACATAAGCGATAAAAAGCGCAGAGAGTATGGACATGTAAAAGAGTGCACAATAATAAGAAAATGTTATCACTGATCCAAATCTTTGTGATATGATTCAAATTATTTTGAAAATAAGCTTTGAACATCTACATTTTTACTAAAGGCACCTCCCCATCCTCTTTATATACATTTCTGTGTGTATGTATATGTAACACACACACACACACACACACACACACACACACACACACACACACACACACACACTATATAGACCCAGGGCGTCCAACATGCGGCCCGCGGGCCATACGCGGCCCGCGGGAAACGGAGGTGCGGCCCGTGGAGAAGTTGAATCGGGTAACCGCTTCACTAACCACATTTAAGCTAGATGCATGGATCATGTAGGTCCATAATCCTTCCTCTGCCCTGCGCGTGGCGTCATGCGCACGGGTCAGAGGGAAGGAGAAAAAAAACTCCACATCACTACAACCGTGGAGAAGCAGCCCCATCCGGAGGACCAGAGCCGACAAAAAAAAAAGTATCTCTGTATGCAAGTGTGATGCTGTGTGTGGGTAAGTGTGATGCTATGTGTGGGTAAATGTGATGCTGTGTGTGGGTAAGTGTGATGCTGTGTGTGGGTAAGTGTGATGCTCTGTGTGTGGGTGCAAGTGTGATGCTCTGTGTGTGGGTGCAAGTGTGATGCTCTGTGTGTGGGTGCAAGTGTGATGCTCTGTGTGTGGGTGCAAGTGTGATGCTCTGTGTGTGGGTGCAAGTGTGATGCTCTGTGTGTGGGTGCAAGTGTGATGCTCTGTGTGTGGGTGCAAGTGTGATGCTCTGTGTGTGGGTGCAAGTGTGATGCTCTGTGTGTGGGTGCAAGTGTGATGCTCTGTGTGTGGGTGCAAGTGTGATGCTCTGTGTGTGGGTGCAAGTGTGATGCTCTGTGTGTGGGTGCAAGTGTGATGCTCTGTGTGTGGGTGCAAGTGTGATGCTCTGTGTGTGGGTGCAAGTGTGATGCTCTGTGTGTGGGTGCAAGTGTGATGCTCTGTGTGTGGGTGCAAGTGTGATGCTCTGTGTGTGGGTGCAAGTGTGATGCTCTGTGTGTGGGTGCAAGTGTGATGCTCTGTGTGTGGGTGCAAGTGTGATGCTCTGTGTGTGGGTGCAAGTGTGATGCTCTGTGTGTGGGTGCAAGTGTGATGCTCTGTGTGTGGGTGCAAGTGTGATGCTCTGTGTGTGGGTGCAAGTGTGATGCTCTGTGTGTGGGTGCAAGTGTGATGCTCTGTGTGTGGGTGCAAGTGTGATGCTCTGTGTGTGGGTGCAAGTGTGATGCTCTGTGTGTGGGTGCAAGTGTGATGCTCTGTGTGTGGGTGCAAGTGTGATGCTCTGTGTGTGGGTGCAAGTGTGATGCTCTGTGTGTGGGTGCAAGTGTGATGCTCTGTGTGTGGGTGCAAGTGTGATGCTCTGTGTGTGGGTGCAAGTGTGATGCTCTGTGTGACTCTCTGTGTGGGTGTGTGACTGTGTGGGTGTGTGACTGTGTGGGTGTGTGACTGTGTGGGTGTGTGACTGTGTGGGTGTGTGACGGTGTGTGTGACGGTGTGTGTGACGGTGTGTGTGACGGTGTGTGTGACGGTGTGTGTGACGGTGTGTGTGACGGTGTGTGTGACGGTGTGTGTGACGGTGTGTGTGACTCTGTGTGTGACTCTGTGTGTGACTCTGTGTGTGACTCTGACTCTGTGTGGGTGTGTGTGACTCTGTGTGGGTGTGTGTGACTCTGTGTGGGTGTGTGTGACTCTGTGTGGGTGTGTGTGACTCTGTGTGGGTGTGTGTGACTCTGTGTGGGTGTGTGTGACTCTCTGTGTGGGTGTGTGTGACTCTCTGTGTGGGTGTGTGACTGTGTGTGTCACCAGCGCTATTTAAAATAATAAATCATAAATAAAACAATTTATCCACAAAGGACTGAGAAATGAAGAAAAACAATAATAAAAACTTTAGTTTATTTATGGCAAATACTTAAAGAGGAAAAAGAGTATTATAATATCCTTAAATATCTACTTGTGTGTGTGTCTGCGTGTGTATGTGTGACTGTATGTATGCGGAAATCTGTGTATGTAACTGTGTCTGTCTATTTGACTGTGTGTTTTTTCGTGTGTGGCTGTGTATGTATGTGTTGTTTTGCTGTGGAGTCTGTGATACACTCACATACTGCAAGTCACCATGAGTTTTATTGTTGTTGAGTCTGTGATGCACTCACTGCACACATGGATATGGATATATATATATATATATATATATATATATATATATATATATATATATATATATATATATATATATATATATATATAATGTATATGTGTGTACTTTTTTTTTTCTCAATGAAAAATTAATGCGGCCCACGCACACATACATTTTTAGTGAAGTGGCCCACTGCAAAAAAAACTTGGATGCCCCTGATATAGACCAAGGTATTGGGACACCTGACCATTACACCAACAGGGACTTTTATGACATTACATATTAATGTCTGTGTATTTAGAATGCAGTTTGTCCCCCCTTTGCAGCTATAACCACTTCCACTCTTCTGGGAAGGCTTGCTACATGATTTTGCTGTGTTTCCGTGGGAATTTTGTCCATTGATTCAGTAGACCATTTGCGAGGCCATGCACTGATGTTGGACGAGAAGTCTGGCTTTCAATCTCCATTCCGGTGCATCCCAAAGGTGTTCAGTATGGTTAAGTTCAGGACTCTGTGTGAGCTAGTCAATATCTTCCACACCAAACTCACCATGTCTTTATAGACCTTGCTTTGTTCACTGGGGCACAGCCATGCATGAATAGAAAAAGGGGGTTCTCTAAACTGATGCCACAAAGTTGGAAGTATACCATTGTCCACAATGTCTTGGTATGCTCAAGCATTAAGGGGGAAGTATGGGACCTAGCCCAGCCTCTGAATAACATCTCCATACCATTATCCCTTCTCCACCAAACTTTACAGTTGGCACAAAGAAAGTCAGGCAGTTAATGTTCTCCTGACGTCTGCCAAACACACTCTCCCATCATAATGCCAACCAGCGAAGACTCTCCACAGGACATGTATTCACTGCACCACTCGAACCGATGCTTGGCACTGTACTAGTTGATAAGAGTGTGAAGCTTGCATGCAGATGCTCAGCCATAAAAACTCATTCCATGAAGCTCCTGACACACAGTTTTTGTGCTGATATTAATGCCAGTGGAAGTTTAAAACGTTCTACAGCATCAACAGCACATTGGAGACTTTTATGCGCTATGCGCCTCAGCCCTCTGTCACTCCGCTCTGTGACTTTACGTGGGGTGCCACTGAGTTGCTGCTGTTACTAAGCACTTTCACCTTCCAATAATACCATAAACAGATGGCCATGGAATATCTAGCAGGGGTGACATTTCACAAACGGACTTATTGCAAAAGTGGCATCCTGTCACAGTACCACGCTTGAATTCACTGATTTCTTCAGAACGACCATTTTTCAGAAATGTTAAATGCAGACTGTGGCAATGGATCCGACTTAAACACCTGAATTTAAGAATTAATGTCCCAAAAATTCTGTCCTTATAGCATCTAAACTTCCATCTGATGCCCCAATGGCTCCATGAAAGTGACCAATCAGCCAGAGTTTTGCTGGACATTTAAATCTTTTACATTATTCCTGCAGAATGTAGAATGCAAACGGTCCTGCAGGACAGTTAATCTAGTACTGGATCCCATAGGAACTACCATTCTGCAGGGCGTTATGCTTTCCTCCAAAATGCTTTTGATTCCATGCCTATGTATGTAAGAGGTGTTGATGTAAGAGTGATAGGAATGGCTGCTTAGGGTACATGTAATACAGAAGTAAAAAGGAAAAGCATATTTAAAAGAATTGTTTTCTTTTTTTAAAATGGTAGATAGTAGTCTTGAATTTCTGTACAATTCACATGCATATATATATAAAAAAAATAAAAAACGGCTTGCTTTATACAACATGCACCAAATGGTGGTGAACCTTTTACATTAATTTTTTTAAAATTATTTTTGTGCTCTTATCTCTTTTTTTTTTTTTTTTCAAACAGACCTGGGAAAAGTATAAACAAATACAATTACGACGAGAGAATAATGTATATTGATTGCACCTGAAATAAAATAAGGCAAGAACCTTATTTGAGCCAAGAACCTGTCTGAGTAGTTGAGTGGAATTGGTCATGAAATATATCAATTAACACTGGTATTTCACTCAGACTCATAACCTCTAGCATTGAATGGATTTTTATTTATTGTGAACCGTGAAAAAAATTGCACTAATACTTTTTAGGATCTCTGGGAAAAGTTGCTCTTATACTCTAGTACTGACCTGAAGTGCTGCTGTTCTGGAACGTCGATCTCTGGTCTAGACCAAGATGGGGGCCAGCAGAATAAAGGGAGGAAAATCACATTCTCGTTTTCCTCAGTATGAAATATCATACCCTGAATGAAAGCCCATTCTACAGGCTCATTATGATATATGTTGGAGAATGAAAACAAATCTGACGTTAATCTTATCAGCAGCCTGCTGTAGAGTAATTTGCTTTAATACAGAAATTAATGTTTTAAGTTTTTTTTCTCTCTTCATAATCCAACTGTTAAAGCTCCATATTTCCAGCTGTTCTGTAAAATACTATTATTTGGCTATGTGCAATTCAGTTTTTGCCCTGTTAAACAGTTATGTTAAACATATTCTGTAATATTAGAAGAATCCCCCTTTGATGTAAGTGTAGCAGGCAGAGCACTGACCTGATGACATCTGTCAGTTTTACATCTCTATGGGACCTAGGAGCACTGAACTAATAAAGATAGCATCCAATAATGTTACATTGCATTTAACAGGTTATATTAGGAGATTATACTAATATTACTTTAGAAGACTCTGTCATGCAGTGCCCAATTAATGCATAAATAAATGACCTAAACCCTGGACTAAATGACTACACAGGATACTTGTGCACAAAGCATATTCCTCTCAAAAAAAACTGACTTAATAATGTAGTGTCTGTAGTACCTGGAGGTTCATTCGCATGGTTTCTCTTGCTTTGAGTTGGTGTATGCATCACTGTTTTGATGAGCATACCAACTTTACCCTGCGTACACGTTAATCTCTTGGTATAGTATATTACGATGTAGAAAAGTTCTATTTTTCCAACACCGTGGCTACCTGTCCCACTTTCTCCTGAATGGCTTTAGCAATAGAGTTATTTATACTCGTGTGACTTGTTATTTGAGTGTAACAAGGTATATTCAATAATCCGCTATCTGATAGTGTGGAAACAAAGACTTGCATTCTATCTACTGTTTTTCTGGAAGAGATCAGTATTCTGTCCCATTTCACAATATCAGTCTGTCTTCCAGAAATAAATAGGCAACATGGTGCAGCTTATTACAAAGGCTTTTGAACCATTTAAGTTTTTTTGCTTTGTCATTCCTGTCCTGTTACACTCCTGGAGCGCACATCCCAAAAATTCCCTAACATCTGTAAGCATATTTTACATGACCAGATAACATGTATGAACCTGTTATGTAGGACATGTTTCTTTTAGCCATTTTTGCTAATAAATTCTGGATGATGATTTGTCATATTCACAATTGCTGAAGAACATAATTTATTGTTGTCTAGGTCTCCATTTAGGAAGTCATCTTTACTAGTACATTTCATCAGATTGCATTGCATTGCTAATGTATTTTTTTGTGTTAAACTACCATGTGCTACCCTGATGCAGCAAAGAAAGTTATTTTTGTGAAAAACCGGTTTAGATATTTTTGCATCTTTTTAAGGGACTGTCTCGTGCCCAAAATGTATCTTCCAATAATGCATATTAATGTGCATTCAAAGTACTTTAAAATGCCTGTTTTACATGTTGCATTGCTTAAAGTATAAAATACTGTGAAATTACAGCAGTTTGCAAGAAACCGGGACTGCCCACATGAGTAAAAAATTATTTCCTTTTTTTTTTTGCTGCAGAAACCCTTGAGAAAAATTCTATTACAGTCCACACAGTGTATTCAATCCGAGGAGCAAAGGAAGTGACTAAATGAAACAACTTTATTTCCGCAGTGTCTATATAATCAGTGCTCCCACACCTGCAGTAAACATGCAGAGTAATCACTGGGGAGGGCTTGTGTCATGTTAAAAATGTGATTTATGCAGAATGCCTGTGCACTATACAAGCAGTAATCTTCATCTTGCACCAAAGGGAGTTTGGGGACTAGACTGTCCCTTTAAAGTCTACAAATATTTGTCAAGGTCTGACAAATAATCTACATGTATAAAATAACTGGGATAAACTGAAAAATAACCTTTCCATCCTGATGTTTTTTCTATATAAGATTAAATCTCATCTACAGTAATGCAAATAATTGCCTGAAGGATAGCAAATTAAGTGTTCTTAGCGTAAATGCTTGTTAATTTGAGGAAATCAGACTGTGGCAGCCTTCTGCAGAGTACTGGCACCTTTAATTCATCCTCTCCCATGTGTCATTTTTCACTTACCTGTCTGAAAATACAGCTCAAGGTTAAACTGAAATTTTCTTTTTAAAATTGTTGTGCTAAGATGAGTAATTGTCTGTAACACTTGTGGGCAGATACTGTGATTTAAAAGTAAAATCTATTCTCTCCCTATCACCCATGGACCTAGAGACACTTTCTTCCTAGAGCAGGTCCTAAAAGGGTAATTTATTCGGATATAGATCCAAATTGAGCACTATTCATTTATTTATTTTACTTATGCACCTTAAGCCATTAGGTGTTAATGTATTTTAAATAAAATATTAATTTTATTTGCCTCACCTCTCCAATATCTATGAACTTTTTCTATCCCAATATAGTGTAGTTTCCTGGAGTCGGTATTATGATGCAAAATCTGTTTAAATAATGTCATTCACATATTTATTTATGATGTGGTTTGGAATGCTCATCTAACTGTTTGGGTAGCGGTCTTATCGTGCACCCCACGTATTGCAAGTCACAGGGCAAGAAAGAAAATAAAAACAAGCTTATTCTATAAGAATACTTAAGGTATTATACCTACACCAAATTTTTGGTTGCCCGACATGTTTGACACAGATTACAATTATAAAATAGTTTTTGTTTATTCATTTTTAACATTTTTTTTTTTTTTTTAAATAACTTGGTACTAAAAAATAATTTTAAGCTCAGCCTTTAAAGGTGACACCATCTTCTTCAAATAACAACCATAAAAATTAAAGTCTGTAGTAAAAGAAATGTTGGATACTTCCTGTCTTGTTTAGATACCTGTTACATTGATTTTTCCAATTAATGCACTGGATAACCCTTTTCTAGAAAATCAAGTTTTATCATAGTAACTTTATAAACCTTCTTGTCAGTACAATTCTGTTCTGACTTAATTACAATACATTAAACATTTATTTATATAACACCAACAATTTTATGTAGCGATAGGTACAGAGCATAGAGGGCGACTACATACCAAATTACACAAACAAGAACAGACTGCTACGTGACAAAGAAAGTCCTGCAAGCAAGCTTACATGTGCACATCACATTTTATATAACAGTTTAACCCCTTAGTGACCGAGTGCTATGTTGGATTTGACGTGCCTTGAAGACCAGAATTCCATTATTTTTGTCATACGTTTACTGAACTGTGAATTTCTTTCTTTGTGTTCAGTCCACCCACACAAATTATATATCATTTTTTAAAGGACAGATAGGGCTTTCATTTGATACTATTATTTTCATCATATGATATCATTTACTATTAAAAAAAATAGAAAATATGATGAAAATATGCCATAAAAAACACTTTTTCCAACTTTGACCTGATTTTTTTTTTACACAATTACAAATGGTAAAAAAGACCCCGTCTATATATTTCTATTATTTGTCCTGAGTTTAGTAATATCAATGTTTCCTTGTTTGTCTATGTTTTATTTCACGTAATAGGGCAATAAACAATATTAGTGTTTTTTTTTGTTTTCTAACCATTTTCTTCTACAGTGATTTTTTTAACCCGAACCCTAAATTTACCCCAACTCTAAATTTAATCTAACCCTAAATTGACCCCCACCCCTTAATCTAACCCTTGTAATCATCCGAACCCCCATTTAACCCTAATTATTACCCTATTTGGACCCTAACCCTAGATCTAGGTTCAGTAGATCAAGGGTTAGCTTTTTCCATTTATTTATTTAATTTATTTATTTAATTAATTTTCTATTTTTACCTGTAATACCGCCTAACTGCCTGTAGGGGCAGTCAAGTAGCGGTTTCAGAGCGACGGAAGAGATTTTTTTTTTCTCTCTTCCGTCGCTCTCCTCTGGGCATGCTGTATCGGAGGAGCATGCTCCTCCGATACAGCACACACCCGCGATCACCGGGTGATCGCGGTGCCCAGGAGGGCACAGATTGTGTTGCATGATGCCTCGATAGAGGCATCATTGCAACACTCTCACACATAGGCAGTGATCAGCTTTCACTGCCTATGTGTGTTAGCGCGCATACGATCACATTCGCTGTGATCGTATGCGCGCGGGGGGGTCGAGGGGGGGCTGAAAGCACTCTCAGAGGCTGCTTCGGATCCGAAGCAGCCTCTGAGAGTAGCTACAGACATGTAGTGTTGCGCTAAGGAGCGCAACACTACATGAAAACGGAGGACGTATATATACGTCCTCATGGTCCTTAAGGACCATGCTTTTCAGGACGTATATATACGTCCACATGTGTTAAGGGGTTAAAATGTTTTGGTTTTAACTGACAGCTGATATATCAATAAAAAAAAAAATAACTTTTTTTTTTTAAACTAAAATGAGGCGGCCCATTTCTTTTATTCATATATTCCAGAAATAACTTCAAATTATCTACATCTCCTTGCCAGACTAATATATCGCCAATGTATCTCATGCCAATGGGATTGCCCGCCAGCTCTGTTTCGAAAAAAACATAATCCTCCCAATGGGAAATAAATACATTTGCATAGCTGGGGGAAAACCTGGACCCCATAGCTGCCTATTTTAATTAAAGATAAGTCATACTTGAATCAAATACTACTTAAAATGCAGTTTATATAGATTACCAAAATTCTCCAGTTTTGGGTATTTATGGGATGTCCCTAAAAAGATTTAATTGATTCACATCTATTTACATCAGGGCTCTGCATCATATTCAGCCCATGAGCCTGCTCCGGCCCACCGGACAAAATTATCTGGCTTGCAGTCCTAACTGATTTAAAGGTAATTATCCGGCCCGCATCCAGCTGATATGGTTCTTCATCCTCTCATTGCTGCCGGATATTTCTCTCCTTCTGCACTCTGCGTATAGAAGGGAAGACTACAGAGGTGAATGGTAAAAGACTGCTGGGCCATGCATAAGAGCAGTCTCCATGTGAGCCCTAGGGAGGGGGGGTTCTTGTTTTTATTGGGCACTTGGCTGGAGAGGATATTAATGGGCAAACTGGCATATTTTAATGGGCGTCTAGCTAGGGAATATGTTAATCGTCAAACTGGCATATTTACTCGACAAACGAGCTGTGGCATATTTATTCAAGGTGTGTTTCCTGTTCCCTTCATTGAAGGTTCATGGCTGTTCACCTCTGCGATGACATGTTAAAAACAAAAACATAAGGCTTGCACTGTGTATGGATTAAATGTAATCCTCTGATCTGTTATTCAGGTTAAGTATCCCTTATGCACGGGACCAGAAGTATTTTGGACAAAGGATCATTTTCACCAGTAAGAGATATTAAAGCCTCCCAGCACTCATGACACACAGTAGTATCAATGCAAATACTGTATAAAAAGAAATCACTTTAATTGTGATGTGATGCATCCTTGGGAACCTGCCATTGGTGTGTCAGGCTGGCACACTATCATTGTATTACCCTTTGTGGGTGTGGGGTAATCTGAGCATGCATAGAAAGGCTATATTGCAGCTTAAGGGGGCTGTTGTATGTTTGCATTCTGAAAGTTGCGTGTGGAATTTGCAACTTGTAGGACAATTTGAATGTTTCTTTTGTTAAGGGCTATTCAACCTGTACTTTGTTTTTGCTTGACATGAAAATGTTAAAACTGCACTATTACGGCACATCACTTCCCTAAATAGCAAAACTGCTTTTCATTAACTTCTACTTACTGGGACTCCTCGCCAGCCTGTGTTGAATTTGATTGCCTAGGTTTTATAACTCATAAACATGGGTGAGGTAGACCTGGCGGAGAAATATGTTAATGGTCAAAC